>JAOTRR010000001.1:14515722-14528077 GCA_028570945.1 Gogo arcuatus
ATTTTTAATAAAAGGAATATTTTAGTTAATAGGCGGTTATATTTTACTCCAACCTATATAAATGTGGATAAATAATTATTGTTGGTTATTAAACAAAAGGAATATTTAAGTTGATAAAGAATAGGAAAATAAATGTTTCATTTTTTTAAATAAAATTTTCATTTCATTTTTTTTTTCAAAAATATCGTGGGAAAATCAAATCTTGAACCCAATATCATGAATCGAATCGAATCGAATCATGAATTGGCTGAATCATTACACGCCTAATGGAAACACAGATCATTCGCAATCGTGTTTAGTTTAAATTTTTTAAAATATCGCTTGTTTTGCGCAAAACTGCAATGGAAACCCAGCTAGAGTTGCTCACGTAAAGCCGGCCCTTCATCACCAAGTAGCAAGTAACTAAATAACGATACAATTATGAGTCATTAACAAACTGTTAGTTAAACATTAAACTGTTGGCTACTTTAAAACTAACCTTCATCTGGGTGATCACTGAGGTATGTGGGGTTGACTGGTTGCATATGTCAGATTTACTGCAGGCCTCATTACGCAGAGAAAAGCTGTCCACTTAATCAACTGAGTCAGTGTACTGATGAGGGACAAATCAAATCGGCCGATTGACACAGTAGGTTTGCGAAGTGATTTCATTCTCCCTTGGAAAAGTATTTTTTTAGTATTTTTAAAATACAAAAATACAGTAGTTTATTTTGATGCATGGCTTGCCTGCTGTATTTCATAGTTTAATTCGATACATTTACAATTAAGGTATTTGGTATCTTATTTTAAAATATATTTTGATGTATGTTTGCCCATCCCTGCTTGCGGTGCAGTACAGACAGTGCGTCTATGATATACAGAATTCTTTCTATTGTAAGGTATATTGCAATGAACCGGAAAAGGAAAGCAGGATTACAGACTGGATAACGTCTGCGCATTAAAAATACACGTGAAATTCCTTTTTGCCCACAAAAACAAGTATTTCATGATTTTTTGGTCTAGCTTTAGGTCATTTGTGTGTTTTTGGGATTGTAATTGGGCTGGAAATGTTTCTTAAACCTGTAAACCCTGGTTAATGATATCACCTCGAACACTGTTGAACAAATGTGTGTCGAAAACCAGTCAAAACGAGCTGATAGAATGAACTGTATGTAGAGATGACTGTATGTTGTTGACTTGTAGGCTATAGCATAGGTCAAGTGCTGTATCCTCTCCACTTTGTTTAGTTGGAGGCTTATTAATGCCATCCTGCCTCACTGAAATCTGCAGTCACGAGCCGCTCCTGACTGGTGTAGCGTTCACTTATTGGCTGGATGACAGAAGAGACCTTTGCGCTTTGTAATGAGTACTTTAAAGGCTTAAAAGATAATGTAATGGGTATAAAGTATGGTTTTTATCCTTGGAAATGGAGTTCAATAATACGCAAGTAAAGTGTAAATACGGCAAAATAATACTGAAGTATAGTAACAAAGTACTCAAGTATTTTCTCATAATGGGAAGACGGCCATCACAGCATCGTGCTCGGATAGATATACCATATGATAGGACAATAATTGTATTTTTCAGTTAGTAGTAATTAATACTGAATGACTTAGCTAGCTGGCCTATTCGTGTAATATTCTTAAGACAGTGCCCAAGTTTATAAACCTATAGACATTTCTTAATATACAGTACAGCGCATGTAAAGAAATTCTGTAAAGCAAAGATACTTTCAAAAATAATGCAATGAAATGTTTTCTACATTAAAAAACTTTTATAAAGAGCAGTAAACCAGAATAAACTAAGTCAGTACTTATAAAGAAATTAGCTGGTAAGTCCTGTATTTCTGAGCATCTTGGAGAATCTGCCAAAGAAAAAAAAGATTCAGTGGTTCAGTAAATATGACAAAAACAACTCTACACAAAAATGTAAATTATTAGAATTAGTTCATTGCTCCATCGGTTCTATACTAACCTAGTTTATGTAAATGTACAAACTCAAAGTGTATATTTAACTTATTTTACTGGCTTAAATTTTCCGATAAGAGCGAGAATAAAATGTTTAGCTGAACTGATTGCATACTAAAGTAGGGGCGTGTTCTGTTTCGTTTTGTTTTGTTTTGATGTGCATTTGCAGAAGTTTAAACTAATTTATTTTAAATGTTATGGATGGGTTGTTTTTAATAATTCTCTATTTCCTGTTGTGTCTTGGCTTTGCAAGAGCCCACTGGAGTGCTCTTTCTGGTTGGATCAGTTAAAGTGTTAGTGGCCAGGAATGATGTTTAATGATTTGCAAAACTATTTGAGCTCTCTTACATGAAATAAATATGTAAAATTACTTAAAACAAAGGAAGAAAAGTTTGATTGACTTGTTTTATTTGCACAATAGTTAACCATTGAAGTAAAGTTTAATTAAAGACTACTCATAAAAAAAAGAAGGCTGCTAGCTAAGTTGACTGTTTTTGTAAGAATGATTCCTGTCTGTAAACCTTAATTAAAATGTGCTTAGTTAAATTGACTAAGACTTTATGTGTGGAAATTGTTCAGTCTTGCTCCAGTGCAGAGGCTGTGACTGTCACACTTGCTGCACACTTGGATTAATTTTTTTTAACCCAAAAATGCTGAAGTCATAAAGACAAAACGAGTCCTGTTGGGTTTTTTAAGGGATGGCTAAGACATTTGCACAGTGTTGTACATCCCTCCCAACTCATCACCGTGTGAAAGAAAGACTGTGAGGGTTGTTTTTTAAGGGTTTTTGTTGCTGTTAGTGTGGGATGTGTGTGAATCCTGTGCTACCTGCTGCCATTTAGCTTCCAAAATCCAGGCTGCACATCAAGCGAATGTGAAATTCCGCTAAATGTCATCATGACCACGAAACACACACAAACACACAGCGTGCTCGCACATGAACCCGATAACCCGAGTGTTGCGTGCGGCGTGGACGCGTGAGAAAGCCCTCTCCTCTCCTCGCATTGTCATAATGCAGTGGGGAAAACGCGTTTATCCGCAGCGCTGCAGCTCCACAAGCACAGGCACAAGGCAGGCGAGGGGGCAGGGGTGCACAATACTGCCCACTGACCCCCAGCACACCACACCACACCACACCACACCACACCACACCACATAGCACAGCACACAGCAAAAGGAGCCTGTTTTTAAAAAGCGCTTTGTGGTGCGCTGTAACCGGAGCGATGGCGCGACTCCGACAAAAGCGCAGCTCCTCATTTAGCGCCATCATGTGGATCTGAGGTCGTGGAAATGCTCCGATTTCGATTTCCAGTTTAAGATCTACAGCAGTGTAATGAGACGAGATGAGATAAGATGACATGAGAGCAGCGCAGCAGTGTGGGAAGGAGCAGCATCTTTTGTCGGGTTTATTATTATTATTATTATTATTATTATTATTATTACACGCGTAGCGAATTAACAGTGATGCATCCGATGCAGTTCGATCCCTTAATGCATTTTATAATCCAAATAAACAGTGTAAGAGTTCATTAAACACTGAAAAGACTGCTTTTGGCTTCGCGCTTTTTGCGTTTAAGCGCCAAGCGGATGGTTGGATGGAGGAGGAGGATTGAGGAGGAGGAGGGTCTTTATCTTCCTCTCCACTCCCCTCACTTCCACTTTGTTCTATTGTTGTTGGGTCTGTTGGTGAGCTGCTCTGTGTCAAAGCGCAGGAAAGAAGCATCTGTGAGTGACAGGAAGCACCACCAAGTGTTCCGGTTAGTACAGAATTATCATTATTTCTATTCATTTTAATATTGCAGAGGTTATATAGCTTATTGGTGTTTATATTTTAATGCTGTATGGAGCACACTAAAGTTTGACAGCACTGTGTTCATCCTCATAAGTGATATAGCATGCTGTTAGCTATTTAACTGCTCATTGATTCATTTTAGGATTGCATTTAGAAGCTCTTGCTCTTTCACTCCACATAGTAACTCGTGTTGTAACCTAATAACGTGTGTCATTCTTCCACACGTGAGTAATGCAGCCTGCTATGCAAGGCACAAATGGTCTACAAGTACTTGGCTGTATAGGGATCTGTGTAAATATAACCTACCTGTTATGTTTAGTATAGCCTGAGTTCTTGCACAAGTTGATTCACAATATGGAGGTCAGTCAGGATTTCTTTTTTTTTCCTTTTCTGCCACTGATCCTCAGGTGAACATGTGTCTCATAATCCTCAAGCGTTATAAATGCCAATAACAGCACTCAGCAGCATATAAATTGTTTAGTTCCTGGGTCATATATCTCTGGATGTGGCTCAGATCAGTTTTCAGACAGTGGAAATATACGGGAAGGAGCAGAACAATCGGCACGCTAGCTTTTAGGCCAAAAGTGTTTTTACATCAAAACCTCAAGAAATTTAAATAATGTTCTGGATTTTATAACCACTCATCATCACTGATTTAAATAAAGATCATTCACTTGTTGAGCTTTCTTTGTCTACAAGTCAGAGTAGGATCTGGGTCACTCTAATCCAGCCTAGCTGTGAAAGTTCAAAGTTCCCCGTTCCACACTGATGAGATTTACTGCTTGGATTTGGTATTAAACCTTCGGTCTGGCCTCTCACGTTAGAGCGGCTCTGTACTTGAACTTGTCGGTCAAACCGTCTTGTTTCAAAGACAACACTAAACTGAGACAGCATGCTTGTCAAGGAATGAGCTTCTACTTTTATGTCTACACTAAAAGATTCTGGACCTGGATGGTCCTGAAGATGCAGGAGACAAGCAATGTGTTCCATCTTTCTCCTTTCCAAAACAGACATCTTAGGTTGTTTTTATATATATATATATATATATGTATTAACAGAGAAACATTTTTCTTATAAATGAAACACTGTGAAGTGAGAGTTTCTAGAACCTAGAGTGCATTCTACAATTTATTTTGACTGAATCTGAATTCTGATAAATTACCTTTGTGTCTGAAATGAAACCTGTCTCCACAAGGTCTCCATGATAAACAGCATCATTACAAAACAAATAGCACAGTGCCTGGGGAAAACAAATCAGGAGGGGGAAAAGAAATCACATTACTCTGCTTTCAGCTGTCCAGCCTTGTGTTTCTCTAAGTTCACACTCAAAAATGTCACTTGTCTAG
This sequence comes from Gogo arcuatus, assembly GCA_028570945.1. NCBI lineage: Eukaryota > Metazoa > Chordata > Actinopteri > Siluriformes > Anchariidae > Gogo > Gogo arcuatus. The sequence continues at coordinate 14,520,807 of JAOTRR010000001.1, forward strand.
GTGTTGCACATATGATCCTGAGTGTCCTGTTCCCAAGATATCTTTTTTTTTTTTTCGCAAAGAAGAACAGCGTAGAAGAAAGGCATTGTTGTTGTGCAGCTTTGTGTCCTACATGCAGTATTTTGTCTGGAGGATAGACTCAGAGACTTAACACACATAATCAGTGCTGGGATTGTAATCACAGAGGTAATGGTATTACCCTAAATCCATTTCACCTCCCATTGTATTTAAGACCACAAGCACCTGTCTGGGAGTGTAATCCATCAACATCCACAGCATTAGGACCTGTTATCCCAGCTGAACTAAATCCTCCAAGTCAGGTCATCAGAACACATAATCATGACAATCTACAATCTATCTATCTGTATTTTTAAGACATGTTTTGTGGACATTTCAGAATCTAACATGATTTCACATTACTAAAAATGCCGTTTTTTTTACCTTTTCCCCTGATCTGACAGTGCTCGAGTGAATAAACACATGCTAGACGTGCTATCCATGACTCATCTGTGGATAAAATCAGTAATCAAACAGCCGGCTGCATTTTGTCGACACAAACAGAGCCCTGAGTGCCGAGTAGCAACAAGTGTGCGAGCGCCTCAGTAGAGTTTAGGACGAAGAAATGGTGCAAGATCCCCCACTTTAGAGCATGATGCAACATCGTGATGAAACAGAGAAACTGGGCTCTGCAGCAGGGTATATTAGAGTGAAATGCACAGAGAGCCTGGCAACAGCGGCTTTAGCGTCTCCATCACAGGGTGGACTAATACAAGGCACATGAGATCCTACTGACCAGGTGGACGCACGGGCCGATAGACTTCCTGCTCTGATCTCTGATGCAACAAACCGATAAAGAGGGTAACGCTGTGAACTTGCTGTTCTATTTTTTTCTCAGTATTTTTAGGTGTACTTTTATTTGAGTTGTATGGTGTATTTGTTTGCATTAGATTGTCACTGAATGGGAATGTGGCTGATTTAGATATTTCGATCTCTAAATAGTATCACGTGCACTCGGTGCACTTAACAATTCTAGTGTACTGTTTGTTTGTTTTTTAAAGAACGTATAAACAATGCTGAAAGGACAAAATGCAATGCAACAGATACAATAAGGTCAATTATTAAGAGCAGTTTATAAAATTTACTTTAATCAGGAATAACAAAAAAAATGTTAATTTTTCACTTGACATTTAAGCGCTGATTATTAACCTGCACTTTTACACAGCAATGTTACACTGTGTGTTTAAACTGATAATAATATTTGCACACCATAGATTACAGTTTGTAGTTCGTCTTGGCTGAAGCCGATTCGCCTTTGCCTTCGCCGATTTGAGCCGTGCCACAAAGCTCATAGCATTTAGTAGCCCGGTTGCTCTGTTTCTGCCCTCATCTGATTCGCTGTCTCCAGGCGGTGGGAGGTGTCATAAGAGGGAAGGGCTGAGTGTTGATTATGTCGAGGCATTGTTGTAGTGTCATTTGGTCCCTCCTCTTCCTCATCTCATCCTCCTCCAACCTGTTTTTGGCGTACGTGCACCGCATTCTGAGTCACTCAGAGTGGACAGGCAGACAGAGAGAGAGAGAGGGAGGGAGGGAGAAGGGAGGGAGAGGGAGAGGGAGGGAACGAACAGCAGGTGGAGATGACATCATCTGCACTGCACCAACACTGCAGCACTGTTCGAACAAAGGCACGCTGTAGCCGCTACGGCTAACACAGAGCCGCTCTCTCCGCCTGTTGATAGGGTGGTAATGTGTATACACACACACACGTGTACAGATTATTATAACTATCTTTTGTTTCCTTCGCTCTTCCCATCCATTAAACAAAGCTCGTATCCACACTACGCCTCCATTTTAATCTTCAGATCAATTTTAAAAATGTCTCTAAATAAACATTTATCAAGCCCAAAGCCTCATTTTTTGTCCTGCTGTGACTACAATAGGACTGCATCCACGGTTCAGTCAGGAGAACCCTATCGATGGGTCACACTGCACAAAAGCTCTCTTTAATGCAGTGTGGACACTAATCGACTCTCCTGTCTCATGTCTCCTCTCCTCTCCACAGACAACCAATTCAGAATGTCAATCCTGGAGCGCCTGGAGCAAATGGAGCGCAGGATGGCCGAGATGTCCGGCCAGCAGCAGCAGCAGCAGCAACAGCAAGGCAGTGGAGGAACATCTGAAAGTGGAGTAACAGGAGGAGGAGGTGGAGGAGGAGGAGGAGAAGGAAGAGGCAGTGCCGACCAGACACAGGTGTGCCTCATCCCCCTGTCATTAATTATTCATCATTTTGTTACCTGGATTTATACCACAGCACTGTTGAATTCTCAATTGTGATTGGTCAGTTCATTTTGTTATCACATTTATTATTTTAAATCACAGAGGCTCACTGTAATATGTTATTGTTTCTATAGTAACCTCTCTCTACATAAATGGATTAAAAACTTGTGTAATGGTTGATATGGTGAGGTTTTCTGTAACTTAACTTATTTTAACACTTAGGAAAGGTTTCATTCAAGAGGAGTATACACTTTGCAGTTTCTCGATAACATGACAAGCTGCCGTCTTATTCACTTTAACGTTAAATGTAACTTTAAAATAAATGGTTAAAAAGTATGACATGCTATTATTAGTTAATTATAATAGGAATCATAAGAGGAAGAGTCACTCTGCTTCATCACACTGTCCAGCATGTTGTGATTATATAGTTATACAGGCAGATTATGTAGTAACGTACGTCGGATGCGATGTCCCCTCAGCTCTCCCCGGGGCAGAGTCAGAGTCCAGGACAAGCTGGAAGCTCCTTTGAGAGTCGTGTAGTGGTGGTGTGTGAGAAGATGATGAACCGTGCCTGCTGGGCAAAATCGAAGCACTTAATCCACTCCAAAACTTTTCGGGGTATGACCCTACTCCACCTGGCAGCTGCACAGGGTTATGCCAACCTGATCCAGACCCTCATCAAGTGGCGGTGAGTGATATTTTAATATCACATATGAAATATTGGTCATAGTACTAATGCACGGTGCTAATTTTTAGGTTATTTTTCCACAGCACTAAGCATGCAGACAGCATTGACCTGGAATTAGAGGTGGATCCTTTGAATGTCGACCACTTCTCCTGCACCCCATTGGTGAGTTTTTGGTGACTAAGTGATTTTCTTTTTTAATTGAAATGCTGTCTTAAATTGACTTTTAAATCGTGACTTTTTTCTCTAGATGTGGGCTTGTGCTTTGGGTCACACGGAGGCAGCAGTGGTTTTGTATAAGTGGGATCGACGTGCCCTGGCTATCCCCGATTCTCTCGGACGCTTACCGTTGGCCACAGCCCGATCCCGAGGCCACACTAAGCTGGCGGAGTATCTGGAAAATCTTCAGAGGGAAGAACATCAGCAGCAGACTCCTGGAGCTTTCTCTTCATCTGCGGAAAGCTCCACCACGGAGGGCTGGATGAATGTTTGGGGAAGTGAGACTGCCTCTGGAATAAGAGGGAGCAATGTTGCTAGCTCTGCTCCGAGCTCAAACCAAGGTGACCAGTGATGCTAAATCTACTGATAAGCGTCATATAATCTAAAATGTGCATTCAGTAAGAGCACTTCTGCTGTACAGACAAATAATAGCTAGATTTAAAGTATGATTCCACTGTTGTTTTACATCTCTGCAGATTTGAGGAGACCCAGGTCTGAATCTTCCAGTTTCTACAACAGTGAAAGCCAAGGTGATGCCCCATTAACCAAGAAACACAAACCCAATCCTGAGATCCACCAAACAAGGCCAAGCAAGCCTGCTTCTACCCCTCTCGGTTTAGGAGAACAAGTCCACAAGACTAAAACATGGCCTGCTAAAGCAGCCAGAGCAGGTACGATGGACAAAGAGTCAGGAAAAGGAGACAAGTCTCAGACAAAGCTGGGCTCGGCATGCGGAGGCGGGCGATGGAGTGGCAGACAGACCGTAGGACGCAGAGGGCCGATTGGAGGACTTGCTAAAGAAAGGTTGGCAAACAGACTGAGGTTACGAGAAGCATCCGGTACAGGATCAGTCTCTGAGCTTCTGGTGGGCCAAGAGGATCTGGAGAACACAGGGGACCTACAGGTGTGGAAATGCACATCGCTACCAAAACCAGTTTGTTCGTTAATATATATCACTTAACTGTAGCGTAAATGAAAAGCCTCGATCACATCTCATCTATTTTAATCAGGGGGCACTGATTAATTTTCTATCACAGCAGCTCTGACAGTAGTGCAGCTACAAATCACAGGTTTATATTAATACTCTAGTTCTAACACGTTGATATGGTGAAGTTTTCTTTAAGGAGATGTTTATTTAACATTTACGGAAGGAGTCTCCAGTGTCAGTGCTTTGTAACAGTCAGACGTAAACCTATAACTTTAAGCTTTCCAGCGTCTTCAGGACAGAGGAGATTGCAATTTGTTGGTGTTTTGAAGAGAGAGACAAAAGAGAGGCTGGTGAGGGAAAGATTATTTATAGCTGCTATAATGTAAGTGACAACAGGAACTGACTTGTTTCACGGACAATACACAACATTAAAAGTAACTCTAAATGAATAAATTGTATGAAATATGAAATGTCATTCTTTAATTAATAAAATCTCAAAAACAAAAAACAAAAAAAACAAATCATTTGCAAATTGCTGCGGTATCGAGTAATAAAACCGTTCAGGGCATGCTGTTATAGGAACTTCAGTGTGGTAGCAGTAACTCCACTTCGTCACACCATCTCATTGTTGATTATTTTCCTGTAGCAGCACAACACTGAGAGTTTTATTACTTAGATATCATATTCCTGATGTATTACGAACAGATTTGATAAGGTGATTTTCAGAATTAACGACTAGACTCCTCCATGTTTCAGTTGAATATGATGACTCTGGCCGAGCACATCATCGAAGCAACACCTGATCGCATCAAGAGTGAAAACTTCGTGGCCACAGAGTCAGCACCTCTGGATAGTGTTGAGGTCAACAGCACTATGAGCTGGTTAGCTACTTATCTTGGAGATGCAGAAAGGTAATACACTCATACTTTGACTATAACGTAAAGGAAGTATTATACCGTACGTCATTTTAAATTGAAGCATAATTAATTTTTTTAGGTTCTTATACAGCAAGCCGCTGGGATGCTCCACAGGATTGGGCGCTGGCCACGCCGGTAGCCACCCGGAATCCGAAGGCCCTTTCGGGAAACTTGGACTTCCGTCTCCAGCAGACTGGAGTGCATTTCTTAACGTCTCTCACAGCAAAAAGGAACGGGATTTAACCCAGCTGGCCCTGTCCGACCACGAGCAGAGAGAGCTGTACGAGGCAGCGCGCCAAGTCCAGAGCACCTTCCGCAAGTATAAGGTAGGGTCCATCCGGATCCAGGGACATCTCTGTATCACTGCTCATGTAGGCTGTCATGGTGTTCCCCTTTTTTGGTGTTCATTGTGGCCTGGTTTCAGTCATTGTGCTGTATCGTGTGGTGTTGTAAGGTAAACCCAAGATAGAAACCAGATCTCTCAGGTTTTGGTGGTTTAAAGGTGACAAGATGGTTTGTGTTTGGATTTGTGCGTTGCAGTTAAGCATGAGGAGTCTTGCTTGAGCTAAGCATGGCCTGGCTACAGGAAATGACTGCATTGCTCTCAGTATATACAGTTTGTGTTATGTGTGTCCCATTCCCAAGTCTATGACATACTGACCTTACATCTCCAGAGGACCTCACAGAGTTTCAGGTACTTTGACAATCTAAGTGGACTTCCCGGCCAGCCGAAAAAGTGGAACCTAATGCCATCTCCGTGGTCATGCACTCACAGGCCCGCTGTGAATACTAACCTGTCCCCTCTCCTGTCCTCTTTTCCTCTCTTTGCCTCTTCCCTTATTCCCTCCCTCCTGCAGGGGCGTCCACTCAGAGAGCAGCAGGAACTGGCAGCTGCTGTTATTCAGCGCTGTTATAAAAAGTACAAACAGGTAAGCTCACAACCTAGGAGATGTTGTCCTGTATACCTGACTCTAGTCAGCAGTAAAATTGCATTTGGTATACCTTTATCTCCTTCCTCTTTCTTCCACAAGCTGACATGGATAGCCTTGAAGGTAATATGGCCGTTTTTCATAGGACATACACGTGATTGGAGAAATGGTGCTTGGATGTTCACGCGCTTGTTTATTCCTTCGGCAGTATGCACTTTATAAGAAGATGACGCTGGCCGCCATCCTAATCCAGAGTAAATTTCGCAGCTATTATGAGCAGAAGAAGTTCCAGCAAAGTCGTCGGGCAGCCATGCTAATCCAGCAATACTATCGCAGCTACAAGGAGCTGGGCCGACCCAACTCGCACTCTCACGCCGCTGCAGCTGCAGCCCTGGTGCAGCACAAACTCAGGTACGTACACTAAGTACTAGGTTGAAGATGGTTCCCATGTGGCACAACAGAAAAGCGTTTGCCCTATCGTCCAGTGATCATGAGTTGATTCCAAGACAGCAAAATTGGCAGTGCTTTCTGGGTGGGAGGGGCATACGCTGTCTCCCCTGTCCATCACAGCAGCACTAGCCAATCGTGAGGTCATCTGTGACCTGTAAGGTCATGTATCCAGGAGGAGGTAGATAGCACTTTCCTCCGAGTGTGTTACACTGCCCTGTGATACAGCATGAGCAGTTTGCAAAGATGACTGGCTTCACACCTCTCACAGGAAGCACTACAACCTTCCTCGTTTGATAGGGGAGAGCTGACTGGTGGGTGGGAACTGGCCAAGACTAACTTAGGGAGAAAATGGGAAAGACGAAAGTACTGTGTACCAACGTGTTAAAAAGAAGTTCAGTTCCCATTCAGTCCCATTAATTTGAAAATTTTGAAATCTCTAATGTTTTACAACAAATATTTAAACATAAGTTGTTTAAAATTCACAATAATAGTACAAACTAATCTATTAATATAATATTAAGCCTTTTTTTTGGAAAACCTTTTAATCTTTTCATCTTCTGAGTGTTGGAGGGTGTAATGCATATACATTACCATCAAATGTTTCTGAACTGACCTCTGCATCTAATCTAACCAAGTGATAAATTCTGTGTAAGGCAATGGAAGAAGGTTTTTATTAAACATTCAGTGAATTGAGAAATGTTCAAAATTATTTTATTTCAAAAATTCAGATCAAATAATCAGAAAAGCCTAAAATATGAATATTAACTAGAAGGGCACAGAGTAGAGTGCATACCTCCACCAAGCCACATATTACCAACATCAAAATCAAATCACTTGAACCCAGGATAATACTAAAGCTGTACACCAAA
>JAOTRR010000001.1:14559099-14569566 GCA_028570945.1 Gogo arcuatus
CGTCTTGGTGCCAGATACCACAGCACATCTTCAGAGGTCTTGTGGAGTCCAGGCCTCGATGGGTCAGAGCTGTTTTGGTGGCACAAAGGGGACCTACACAATATTAGGCAGGTGGTTGTAATGTTATGGCTGACCGGTGTATATTATATAAGCACAAGTTATGTGTGTGTGTGTATACACACACACACACACACACACACCACAGAGCCAATAACAGTAGCAGTCCTTGTAACCTGAGAACTCACTTCTGTGTTTGTCATGAATCGCATTACAGAAGTGAGCGGCTTTATTTAACAGCACATGGAAAAAGATGTTGTTTACGTGCAGGTATTTAACAATATAATAACCAGGACACAAGCACACACATGGTCACGAGCCTAAAGCTGAGTCTCAGGTACTGCTCAGCAAGTTGTCAGTTGAAGGTTTTTCATTTTAACAACACAAGACAGTAGTAACACAGCAGTTAAACGGATACTCCCCCATTTGTTCAGCCTAATCTCTGTTCACTTCCTCTGTAAAGCATGTGTGAAAACAATTTCCCTGTAACTAGAAAAGAACAGAAATCTGTGTGCATCGAAACACAGTCTAATAGAAGTCTGAGAGCACTTGATGAATTTGGTCAATAAATGTTTAAAATTTGGGTATATTCAAAACTACAACTGTTACATTCAACATTAAGGGTGTAAGAATGAGACAGACATGAGAAAAAGTCCTACAAAACGTTTCTTAGAGTATTATACATCTTTCTAACAATATGCTAAAAAGTAGTTCCAGTTCTAATCGCTTAAGGGTTTGTGATATCCGTTCACCATCAGGTGGAAGCTCAGACACTTCCATGTTTGCTACAAATTCTTCCCTATGAATCTCTGAAAGAAAAAAATTATACAGATTTACAGAAATAGTTTTGCCTGAAGGACTCAACAGCTGCTTTGTGGTAATCAAACATACTCTAGAGGTTAGTAGACAGAGATTAGATTGAAAAATTTGGAGTATTCCATTCAGGTCTGTGTTAAGGCCTCAGCAAACTTCATGCTAGCTTCAATGAACAATATGATGTAATTATGGCGCAAATGGACGTTGCGTGGAGGCTTTGCCCGCCATATGGTAGCTTGGCGAACTCTGCGTACAAACACGCTACATCACCAAGTCTGTGATTGGTTGTTACAGATAAGGCATGTCCAAGCTGATTCATTCCAAGCTTTAAACTCACGATTTATATAATGGTCTCGCATACCATCTATGTTCCATCTTATTTCTCATTTCCTTTTTTGCTTGGTAAATAAGCAGCTCTTTGTATTCCTTGTGTTATGTCCTTGGTTTATGTACTTACAACAGTAGTTTATGCTGTCCACAATTTGCTCTCAGTGTTGCCAAAAAATCTCACCAGAAGTCGCTATTGGCTCTCTGAAATGGCGCTAAAAGTTTGCATGATTCACAAATCGTTGAAAGGTGATTTTTGCTGTTGCTCGACAATGAGAATGGAGGTTGCTAAAGTTGTGAAAAGTCACCAAATTGTCACTAGTCGCTAAATAAGATTTTTAGTCGCTAGGGAAGGTCAAAACATCACTAAATCCAGCAACAAATTTGCATAATTGGCAACAATATTGCTGTAATTGTGGAAATTTTCATGAAATTTTAACAGTACCACCTGCAGTACCGGAGCTTTGGTACATGACGGCCAGTGATAACCTAAGGTTGTGAGCACACAAAAGTGGGTTTGTCTTTGTACAGCCCCTGCAGACGCCACCTTCATGTTACATGTGCTGGGGCCTTTACCGACCTGAACGTTGGGAATTTAAATCATGGGATGTAGGGCTGCACCCTTGAGCGGAGCCTTTGCATTGGGATTTCTGCCTCACTTGTCACTTTGAGTAAAAGCAGTAAGTGATTATGTAAATGATAACAAAAGCCCAACCCTGAACTGATTATAGCATGTTCTTGAATATTTGTGCAGTTTTTATCCCAGTGTGGAGCCTAATTTAAGAGACTAAACATTTCCTAGATACTGCCCAATCCTTCAGTGGGCTCAGAGGAAAAGCTTGTAGTATTCGTTAGGTCATATGATCAAACCTGGACCTTATTGGCTTGACGACCGCATACAGGGACCTTGTTTTTCTCTGCCAGTAAAACACTGACCCTGCGTGATGCAGCTGGGATGTGAATATTACCATAACAGTGATGATTAATCCCAGAGCTAGACACGGTGTGTGCTGTGGTTTTTCAAATCAGATTAGACGTAAAGGCTTTTTTTAATCCTTTCTGATGATCCATTAATTGAAGAAGAGATGGAAAAATGAGCACAGTGTTGTATTTTTAACGCCCAAGTAAGGTTTCATCAAGGCCTTCTTTGCGGTCTGTGTAACAGTAGACGTGAGATATAGCCAAGACCATTTTAGATTTTAAGTGCTTGGCAGAACTTACAGATATGTTTCGTCAGGTCATATAAATTAAATTAAAATAGACTGACAGTAGGTCTCGCATCCATGTTTATAACAACAACAACAACAAAAAACCTGCCTGTTAATGCAACTCTCCAGTGATTATAACTGTATATATCTATACATTTTTAATCACTGAATTCAAATTTCATTATTATATCAGTATTCTATCAGTTTTGATCTGTTTGAATCTTTTTCTGTTCATTTTTTTAATATTGGCATGCTCAGTTGTTCAAAGTACAGTAAATGGTTCACCATGTAGAACCATCAGCACACACATTGTGGAACCCTTTGCCATTTGAGATGAGGATCTTCAGGCATGCGTGAGTGTGAAGTGTAAATTTGCAGCTGCCACATCCATAAATCTAATAAACACTGTGATCCACAGTGGATCCCATATCAGTGGCGTATTTATTCTTCACATGCAGCGTAGCAGCCCTGCCTTCCTCAGAGCCTCTCTCACCTCCCTGAGTAATGAAAGCTGGTTATGTAACTCCACAGTGATGACTCAGACAAGGTTCTCAGCTCACGGCGGACCTTGTGAAAACCATACAGATGTGATATGCAGACATGTATCTCGACTTAATTCGAGCTGAGTAAGCTGGGGTTGTTCTTTCTTTTTCATTTGCACTCAGCAATTTTTCAACCTCTATCAACATGGTTTCAAGTGCTAAGATCCATTGGGATATTAAATATCTAACAGTTAATAAGCATTTACCAAGGCAACAGGGTGGCTACAGGATATTTACCTAGAGGTTTGTCTTTTACAGGCATACAGGTAATTTTCAGTGAGTCAAATCGATTGTCTCGACTCACTAATAAGAGCCGACTCTTTCCGTTTTGTTCTAAACTGGACCTTTTTAAATATAGATTTTCACTCTTAAGATCTTGAAAAGAGGTTTACTTTTAAGCATTTTTATTTAAAAACTAAGTACATTACCTGCACCCACAAAAAAAGAAAAAAGAAGAAATATGCGTTATTGATGCGAGTTCACCTAAAAGAACCGACTCCTCAACGAATCGACTCCTTAGCGAACGACACCTACCTAGCCTACAAACGATAATTCTGCTACTTGGCTCTTTTTCGTTTGTTTTATTGTTTTGAAAAGCGATGTAAAAATACTCATGGTGACCACACAACCTTGTGGACTCATAAATGTGTATGTAAAAATGCTACAAATGTTACCATGCTGTAGTTTATTTTTATTTAAAAAATGCTAAATGAGTGAGGAGGAAAAATCCCTTCAGTGTCTAAGGCTGAGGTAAAGTGAGTAACTGTTAGCATGTTGCTAATTCTGGTTTGTAAAGAGGGTTTAGCAGAAGAAGAAGAAGAAGAAGAAGAAAAGAAATACAATTAAATCTTTCTTTTCCAGGCAATAGTAAGTTTGCCATGTAAGTTACAGTCAACCATAAGAAGCTAATTATTATAAATATTATTTATATTATTAAAAATAATTAAGTGGTACTCAAATATTATTCTCTATCAGCCCTGATATTTCCTATTGAGAATTTATTTTTCATATAAAGATCTCAGTCCCTCCATCCAGGTTTCACTCTTCCCAAACACACACAGGTATACTAAAAATACACTACATAATCAAATAAATGACTGTTTAATGTAAAAGAAATGTATAATTTGTGATAATTTCACACAAATAAACTGCATAAATAGTAACCTAATAATATTGAAGCATCACCAAAAAAGTTCAAAACTTGTATAAATGTTGTTTTAATTGAAAACAATTGAAAAAATATTTAAAAGCATCGTAATTTAGCCTGACAGGATATTAGTCTTTGCCGTGCTTAGTTTTGGATTTCAAAAAGAAAAACCAGAAAGAAAGAAATGGTATCACCCATCGCTAATTTAAGCATCCTAGTAGGTGTTTTAAAGCGTTCATAAAATTAAAGTTTACTCATTTTCAAATGATGCCTCTATTTTACAATGCATTTTGGCATTAGATAAAGTTTTGCTCTTCTGGACAATAAAATATAATCTGCTTATACTTGTATTAGCAGAACTGAGTCATATCTTAAGCTACACATCATCTGCATTAGATACTAAATTAAATCCGATATTTTGCTATTTAACCAGTTTCATCTCCTTACAGGCCCGTTCACGTACACTAAGGACTAAACGAGGGTTCCATCCTCAGGGCTTGCGGATGGATTTCTCCGTAGAATAACAGTGTTGACCAGTCCAGTGACAAGAACAAACCCGAACAGTCACCAAGCGACCATTTGGTCACGTGATCAACCAGAGCATGTCGAGTGGAAACAGCTACCAGGATGGAGAAGAGAACGGTTCTCCTGATCCGAGCTGTGCGGAGCAAGGTGTTCTGGCGGAGCAGGCTGACAGGAAGGCAGAACCCCCTGTTGAGCTCCGGAATGGTGTCAGTGCAGGACATTCCGGATCAAGCTCTGGATCGGGTTCAGGAGAGGACGAGGAGGTGGACAGGCGGCGAGGAGGACAGTACGTGGCTGAGAAGAGTGGTGGAGAACCTTCTAGAGGAGAGCAAGGTCAGGAGGACGTGGAGATGAATGGCGGTCACGAAAGCGTCGGGGGAACACGACGGCATTCGTCTTCAGCTGATGGGAGTCCTGGGAGCACCATGGGATCAGACAGCACCAAGAGGTAATGATGTAATAATAACATAGAGTGTTAGTGTGTGCATCATCATTAGTGTTTATGTATACGGTTTCTTTATGTCTCTGTCTAGCTCGATGTCTGTGACCAGCTCGTCATCCTACAGCCTCCACAGCACGGGCTGCAGTCAGACCAGTAACCATGCAGACTGCAGGTAGATTCTACACTCAATTCAATTTTTATTCTATTTTATTTGTATAGTGCATTAACAGGGAACTGCTGAGTGTGTTGAAATTAAGATGTTCAGTATGAAAAGAGTCCTGGGATGAGGTCTTAATGATTACAGCAGCAGCTCTTAGGTACAAATCTATACTTTACATCACATACACACATTGTAATAGTGCTGTTTTATTAATAAGGCTGCATTATAGGATCAAAAATAGCAGTGATATTGTTAGATGTGCCTTAAAATATATTAAAACAAACTGGTAATACCCTGGGATGCAATATAGTTAAACGAAGGGAGAAGGAAGAATTATCCATATTTAGAGTTTTATTATAATTTCATATTATGTCAGAATTGTGATACTCACAAGCGTCCTACGTTGTCCATGTCTTTTGTTGAGGTTGAAATAGTGTTGAGATCGTAACGAACGGTGTAGTTTAATATATTATCTGAAAGACATTACGTTTGTTTGTGTGTCTCAATAAAAATTAATAATTTCTGAGTGTGAGCATTTTTAATATTTATGACCGTTCTTGCGCAAATCACATGAGGTGAATGGATTATTAAAGTTTCCGATGACTTCGACTGAAGAATTAAAGTTGTTCTGAAAAATCATTGTGATTTACAGAATCGCTTATTAACTGCCCCATTTGAAGTGTGTTTGGAATTTTAGTTCTTTCTACAGAACATGTTGAAATGATTGTTTTATGGTAATCACACATGCAAAACATCTGCAGTAGATTGAGATTAGATTAAAGAAGTGCTTCCTTCCTGTCAGTGCCATGATTTATTTCTGAAACCTCAGTGATTAGTTCAGAGGGCACAAATCTGCAATATCCGTATTGCAAAAGGTGAATTTGTGATCATTTTAAATACATTTTATATTCTGCAGCCCTCAAGTCAAGTCATTTTAAAGTATTTTTGCATACAAATGCATACAATGGAACTTTCAAAAGTACTAAACAGAAATAGAATTAGATAAGAAATCTTAATATGATAATTTAATAATGATAAATAACACAGAATAATAATGTTCCGACTGCAGTAAAGGTGTGTTAGCACTGCTGTGGTGTGTGTGATTAATGATCGTGATGTGCGTGTGTGTATCAGCGAGCAAGCGGAGCAGGGCCGAGACCACGCCCACCAGGAGATGATGCAGACGGTGCATGAGATGAAGAAGAGGCTGCCGTCGGAGAAGAGGAGCCGCAGCAAACCCAGCACTGTGGAGGCTCTGAACTACGCCCTTAACTGTGTCAAACAAGTGCAAGGTAAAACACACACACACACACACACACACAAAGAGGACTCTAAATAATTGTAATTGCTTAAATTCTTGTCTAACCCTTTTCTTAAAAACGAGTTTTAATTGGTTAAGTGCATCAGCCAATCAAAATAGAGAAGACTCCAGCCCAACCCTTTTTCTTAGAAATGAACTGAAACTGGTTCTCTGACCTGATTGTTGCTATTTACTCTATTTTTAATAGATAGATAGATAGATAGATAGATAGATAGATAGATAGATTAATGGATGGATGGATGGATGGATGGATGGATGGAATGATGGATGGAATGATAGATAGAATGATAGATAGATTTGCATATTTGACTGTATATTAATAAATTAATGTTTAATGTGTATAAGCATTCAGCAGGGTGACAACAAACAATTTATTTGCAAATTATCACCACATGTTTATGATCAAATTATTTTGCTTAAGTAATAAAAATTCCAGTAAACAGAAAACTTTATTCTTATGGTCTATAGTAAGGTTTTACGCTCTCTCCAGTTGGTTTATGGGCGACCAATTTTGAAATCAGGTTTAATCCTGTTCACTGTTAGCTATTGTATACAGATAATGGAAGAATGCTAAATAAAAAGCAAAAAATTCCCACACCAGCATGTCTGCCGCCTTCAGGACGGAGTCAGGGATTTGATTCGTGACTCTTTTATGGAGAACAGACACTGATTATGTAACAGTGTGAGCGTTGGCCCGTATGAAAAAGAGGCGTCGGCTCTGAGAAACGGCCAAAGTAAATGTCAGCTTGCAGAATCTGCACAGTCCCTCGTTACTCGGAGATAAAGTATGTGATAAAGTCCAGTTTATGAGTGATTATCGAACTGCCTGTGTTGAAATCTGATTGCTACTCAAAGTTCTCAACCATATGCTCCAAAATCCCTCAGTGTTTGTTATGCGGTTGTGTCTGCTGTTATAACATCTGTTATATCACTCCAGCCATATGCTCATTAACCCATAGTCTGAGTCACATGCTGACACTTGCTGGTATGTCCCCGCTCACACCAGCTTTTTTTTTTTTTTTTTTCATTGCTATGGTGCCCCCTGCAGCAAATAATGAGTACTACAAGTTACTGATGTGCAACGGACTGGAGGAGAGAAAAGACACTACAGTGTGCAGCTTGGAGCAGCTGGAGAGCATCACCTCCGAACACACGCTCAAAAATACAGTAAGACCACTTTAAAATGAAGCAGCCAGTGAACACTTCAGAATCTTCAGAATTTGGGTGAATTCACAAGAATTTTTCTCCTCCTCACCTAGGACACGTTTGTGGTGGTGTTCTCGCTGGCTTCGGGCCGAGTGGTGTACGCGTCAGAGCAGGCCTCCAGCATCCTCAACTGCAAGCGCAAGTTCCTCGACTCGGCCAAGTTTGTAGAGATGCTGTTTCACCAAGACGTCAACGTGTTTTACTCTCACACTGCACAGCCGCACCTTCCGCCCTGGAACTTGGGGACAGACAGCGGTGAGTACACAACATGGTGGTGTTTTTTGTCCGCTCACTTACAGTATTTCTTCTGTCAGAAATTTTCTGTGTGAGGTTTTGTGCAGATCTTTTGCCTTCTGCTAATGTTAGTACCTTTTCCCTACAACGTGTAGTATAATTTCTTTCAACACTAATTCAGTTATAAATCTGAGGAATTTTTTTAGCTATATAAACTATGTAAATGGAACCTAACAAAAAAAAAAAGGCCTATTCGAAATATACACATATTTACTGAAGAACATTTAAAAACATGTTCAAAATGGTTTAGTGATGTAATAGCTTAACATAATCAGTGGTCAATAAATTGTACATAAAGGAAAGAGAGGAAAAAGAAAGGCTGGTGAGGGAACGACTGTTTATAGCTGCTATGAAGTAAGTGAGAACAGGGATTAGCTTGTTTTGCAGACAATCCACAACATTAAGTGTAACTATTAACAGATAAAAAGTATTTGTTATACTTTAATAAATTAAAAATTGTAATCCTTGGGAAATTGCTGTAGTATACGAGGGATAAAACACTTCAGGATATGCTTTTTTAGGAAAATAATCCTCTTCCACTAAATCACAAAACAGCATCACGGATTAGTTTCCTATAACAGCATGAGTCAGAGTGTTTTATCCCT
Source organism: Gogo arcuatus (assembly GCA_028570945.1). NCBI lineage: Eukaryota > Metazoa > Chordata > Actinopteri > Siluriformes > Anchariidae > Gogo > Gogo arcuatus. The sequence goes on from JAOTRR010000001.1 coordinate 14,567,750, forward strand.
TACTTCTCATGTACCCCTTGTTATTTTGGTTGATGTATCGACAATATATTTTCACCATATTTTCAAACTATAAAATAATAAGTCCTCAGCAAACACAAATGTGGTATAAATTTAAAGCAACTTTAGAGTATGCAGTTTCAAAATAATGCCCCCATTTGTTTGTACCAGGTACACGGAAGAAATAATTATATAGAATTTCCAATATGTCTTGTTATTGGCCAGGGATTAGTGCGACTTCAAATTTGCTAAAGGTAATTCCTGATTTTACATGTGCATTGCTTTCTCTCTCTCTCTCTCTCTCTCTCTCTCCCTCTCCCTGTAGCTGCAGCCCTTTTTCAATGTGCCCAAGTCAAGTCCTTCTTCTGCAGAATCAGGTCAGAGTCCAAACACCACTTCTCAAGTCTTTAACATCCTTCTATTACCTTTACACTTGTATCATCATGACGCATAACCAAGGGCTGTGCAGGGAATTTTTTTCATATTGCAACTTGTGCCAAACACGTGTTTAATTTGATTTTCCGTGTGACTTATTCAGATTGACATCTTCGAGGTTGCCAAGTTTCTCTCGCTTCACCTAGTGCGCTCCTTTCAAAGGAAAAAACTTTAAACCTGAACAAAAATCAACTGACCTGATCCCATGGTTTGAGTGAAAGAACATAAGAGTAATAAACAATTGAGAAATTACACTTGGATTAATATCATAACATGGTAAAATGAGATATACGTAACGTTCATCTTGTAGCTAGTTATACTGAGAATAGTATTGTATTGATTTATATGATCATGACTAACTCTAAACATGATAATAGTTTTTATAATTTTTAATTTCTACAATTTGTCTCACTGGCATTTTTTAATTTACAACCCCAATTCCAAAAAAGTTGGGACGCTGTGTAAAACATAAATAAAAGTCTACAGTTTTGTGAACCTCTGTTTTGTTGGCCAATAGAAAACAAGGGTGGGGTTGTGACCTCCAGTCAATAAAATGTGCTGCTTCTCATTTAATCTTGACATATGTTAGTGTTTTTGTGGTAAAATTCAGGGTTTTTTTTTCTCTCTTCCTGTTATTTTCCTGTAAGTCTAAAAACTAGAATACTGGGACTTGTCTGTTTATTTTAAGCTAACTGCACACACATCTGTTTAAGCATCACTTTAGTCTTATATAATTCTGTGGTCTAAACACAACAGCGCACAATTTCAGTATTAAGTATTAATTAATTAAGATGGTTAATCTTATCTAGAACTAATCTTGAGCTTTATTTTCTCTTGGAGTGAAATGTGTATTTAATAACTTGATTTCTGATGTCTAATGTTAAATTTGTGTGTGTGTGTGTGTGTGTGTGTGTGTGTGCGCGCACGCATGCAGAGGAGGGAAGGACCGAGATGGCGAGATGCGCTACAACCCGTTCCGTATCACGCCGTACCTGCTGAAAGTGGAGGGTGTGGGTGGAGAAGAGGAACATCCGTGCTGCTTGGCTCTGGCTGAACGCATCATCTCAGGATACGAGGGTGAGACGGCCGTGACCTTTCACCTTTACGAAAACAACGATAGACTAAATTCAATAATGTCATCAGGTTTTTTAAAACGAGTCCCTGTTGCTCCACAGCTCCCCGAATTCCCACAGACAAGCGCATATTCACTACAACACACTCTCCAGGGTGTGTGTTCTTAGAAGTAGATGACCGGTGAGTGTTTCGTGTAGGATGTAAGACATTTAGGCACAATTTAAAAGTTTAAACATTGTGACGGTGAATATTAGCTTAACATTGTGTGTGTGTGTGTGTGTGTGTGTGTGTGTGTGTGTGTGTGTGTGTGT
>JAOTRR010000001.1:14578272-14595728 GCA_028570945.1 Gogo arcuatus
CTGTGCTTGAGAGAGTACATGTGACAAAATAAAGGCTTCTTCTTCTTCTTCTTCTAAAAGGAGGGAGAGTTTGTGTGTGTGTGTGTGTGTGGTAGCCAATGTGCTACAACAGCCAAGATGCATTACTGGATGATTTATGTAAAGGAAGATGATTTTTTTTATAAAGGGTGCCAGTACTTCAGGGAGTTTTGATTTAAACAGGTTATTTTATTAGACCAAATAAACATTTCAATATTCTTGTGTGTTTTTCAGGGATGTGTGAGCTGTAACCCCACTGCTTTGGAAATAAATGGCGCGGTGGCCCAATCTCCCAGCCTGCCCACTCCAGACAGCTCAACCTCTCAGGATTGCCCCACGGAGGACGTCAGCCCCACCTCTGACACCTGAAGCTGCTTCCCTTGGCACTTCAGGTTAAAAGCCCCGCCCCTTTTCACTGAGCCAGACCATCATTATGCCTCACCCAATCACGTCTGCACGCTCGGTAAGGGGGGAGGATAGAGGTGGAGTTTGTGTCACGGTGCCATAAGAGGCCGTGACTTGATGTGACATGACGTGACATGACAATATGTCACTTCAGTACGGGAGCAAAACTGAGAACCTGCTCGAACCATGAGGAGAGACTGATCTTCATTTGTTCTGAACATTGGAACCACATAACTGTGAATCTTTACGCTTTGTTAGCAAAACTGTAATTTATATCAGTATTAATTTCTTCTATTCTTATTTTTGTATGGTTACAGTTCTAGTTTGGGTTTCACTGTGTTTTATATAAAGACGTGACTCTCGGAGCCTGACGTGCATTGGTCGGTGTTGACCAGTGTGTCTTTCGTGACGATTTTGCTCGCTGTCATGGCCGTTCTCATTGAGCAAAATGAGTACCTTGTCTCCCAAAGTCCAGTTGTACTGTATATTGATGCTTTAAGCCCTTATTAAATTTCTGTCCGTTTGTCTGGTGTCTTGATTCCAACCACGGTATGTATACGACATCCTGAGCGTTTTGCCATTAAAATGCGCCAGTCATGCACTTATATGTGCTTTCTTGCTGCCATGGTACTTGGGAGGATTTGTCTATTTTAAAAGCAGATCAACGTTGTCTTGGCTCGGTTCCGTTTGCACGGCTTTTCAGCTCTACGTTCCGTCATTATTAACTCAAATCCAAATGCCTTGTTTTGTTCTATCACATTAAGACATTAATGTCTTTACAGGAAACACATTACACATTATTGGTTACAGGAAAAAGTTCAAATTAAAGAATGAGCAGTGCTTTCTTTCCTTACGTGCATTCGCTCACATTGAGAATCAGTACTGTTTCTATTTATGAATACAGTGATTTTTTTAGATAATATATAATATATAATACATTGAATTTTTTGATAGTTTAGATATGTATATTCCACTTGCTTTCTAATTTAATCCCAAACTAAGGTTTTTTTTTTTTTTTTTAATTCCCAAAAGAGCTGGTAGGGAGAGCATTCAAAGTGATGCTTGTTCACCCAACGTTTCAAAATCATAGTCTCTCCCTATTGAAATAAAAAAAAAAAGTTCTAGGAGAATGAATGATATAATTGGGGAGATTTTACCATCAGTTTTTCCGCCATCCGTATTTTTTTTCCTGAACTCATGGCTTTCATTAAGTATTTTAAGAAGCTCTTGGTTAATGTTTAATGCTACATAACATTAGTGAGAAAATTATTGAGATGATGTCATGTACAGATGACGCGTGACCCACGTGGGATTTAAAGCCAGCACTTTAATTGGTCAATTTATTTTAATCCTTTGCAGCCAATCCATAAAAATCCATCAGCATGGTCATAGAAACGTGTCTGCCCTGAAAGGATGTTCTCTGGTGACGTTTGTGTCCCCTTTGTGTGAAAAGTTGTCATGATTTGTTGCTCATGTAGTAATACAGCCTTGGTGTTGAAGGTGTGAAATCAGGATGGGGGCGGGGAGGGCGGGTCAGTTCAGTGCTTTGAAGGACGTACACTGTCAAGCACAAAATGGTGTTTTTTACAGCCTTGTGGACAGAAAAACAGGGTATTTTGTACAGGTTTTGCCACAATGTATGTACATAACATGCTATGTATTTTGCAAAAAAAGAGAAAAAAATGAAAATTTTTGTCTTGAATTCAGGGAAAAATTTTGTGACACCTGAATTATAAATGAATTATAAATTAAAATCTACAGTGACTCCAAACACCTCGTCACGTCGTCCTGCAAATCGCTTCACCACAGTGACATTTATAAATATTTTATACATTACAAAGAAAGAAAGAGTATACAACCATTTTTGAAACATAGATTTATTTATATTGTTATACACACTATTTACTCTATTTACACATGTGCCCAAGGTAGATATACAAAATGAAGTTGCATGTGATGCAACTTCTGTCTACTTAAAGATGACAGTCTTTTCTAGGTCATTGTAAAAGCATGAGTGACAGCCTATAAGCATGCATGTGCAGCATGTGTCCCTGTGTGTGTGCGTGCGTGCGTGCGTGTTTGTTTGTTTTCAGACACAGTATTTCCAGAAGCACTCAGAGTTTCCACTACGCTTCTGGTACTGTTTCCTGCCACCCAGGAAACGTCCAAGTGGGTTCAACCAGGGCTTTTCTATCGGCGCCTGTACAACAAAACGAGATCAGAAAAGCATAAGATCAGGGTTTTTTTTTTTTTTTATGACAATTTGTCACTTGTCAAAAATCATGTTTAAAAATTTTACGTGCCTCTTTCACCACTTGGCTGGGAACAAAGCCGGCTGTTCTGAGAGCTGTCGGAAAAAAGAGCAGAGGTGTTACGTTACTGTGATGCACAGAAACAGCAGATCAGTTAAACAGCCCTAAATATTTTCCTAAAACAATTTCATTTAGAAGTGATTATTTATTTCATAAATGTCATTCTCAGTTATTTCTGATTATCATCAGGGTAACATGAAGCACCAGACAGGTGGCGCTGTTATTCTGGGTATTATTTATATTATTGTGTAGTTACCCAAAATTAACCAAAAAAGCTTTTTTCTAGTAAACTAGCTTGTATCGTTATTCCTGAAAAATCGCACAATAAAAACTGTCCTCCTTTCCTTCCTTTTGTTTGTCCTTAACTAATTCTATTTACACGTTCATTTTTCATAAATGATTCAATAATTATATCTTTAATCATCCAATCAAGAAACTAGAAACAGAAATATTGTTCCATGTGCATTGTGAATGTCAAGAATATTTGATTTTCTTATCTTCTTTATCAGCCACTACAATAAATAAATGTTAAGGTTTTGGTTTTTTTTTTTAAAGCCTGCATTTTGTATACAACATTTAATAAATCAAATAATTACTTAAATAAATGAAAAAATTAATTGACTATAAACAACAGGACGTGCCCTTTATACAAGGATCAACTGATGATGGCTGACATTATTTATTAAAATTATTTATTTCTTATGAATCCTGTCTGCTGTATTGTTGGTTATTTTGAAGACGTCTGTGTTCACACCGACACTACTTTTATTTCTTAATCATTTAACATCTTTCTGATTCTTACTATTATTTTGGAACGATGACTCAGGAGACTTTATAACATTTGTTACATTCAGCGAAATTGCCATAAATGCAAAATCCAAATGTGTGTGTGTATAGACAAAAGTGCGTAGAAAAGTTTGATCTTTTGGGTATAAAGTGAGTTAATGATTCATGAAGAGATTGAATGGGAAGGAGGTGGAGATGGAGATGGACATATTCAGGTTTTTGTTACGGCTTGTTAATGGATTGTGCAGGAATATTTCAAGGAATATTTAAGCCAGACCCTGTGGGTGTTAGTACACTGATCTGAATTTGATTGCGTTTGTATTTACATACAATTGAAGCCTTGTGCATTATTCATGTTCATAGCGTACAAAATCTTAAAAAGCACTAAACCGATTTCTCATGATACTCTACATGTAGAATAACACAGACTGAGGACAATGTAGATTTTGCATAAACATCCAAGCAAGTGCAAACAGTCAACTTAAACAACATGACTTAATAATGCGATAATGGAGTAATAGCACTGTTATAACACTGGTAATAGCAACTCACCTTCTCTGCTGTTGTCTCCTGTGAGGAAGGAAGGGAAGCCGATTCCAGCTGACCCCTGAGACAGAAACGCCTTCTCGGAGTAAGACATCTCGTCTGGATTCATCGCCTGCTCTTCTTCTGATACTGAGACAACCATTCACTTTATTAGGTACAGAGCAACACCTGTTTATCAGTTGTGTGTGTGTGTGTGTGTTGTTGGACTCACCAGGCCCTGTGTAGGACATGCCAGCCAAGTGTGTGAAGGGGTGTCCGAGAAGAGGCTCCAGAGCTGTGAGGAGCAGAGCGCAGGACAGGACCGCTTTACACAGCATCACTTCAGCTGATGATACACACCCTCTGTCTTTCTCTGCTAATAAATGCAAGGCCTTATATACTCCACGAGGTGTCAGATCACCTGTTGATCCCTAACATCACCTCTCCCTCCCTCTCTGCCACTCTGTTTTTATCTCATCATGTGTCACTGCTGGATCCCGGAGCACACTGTAAATCCAGAGCCGTATGAGTGAATAGAGTAATAAAAACGGGGTGTGTGCGTCGCTGCACGAGTCAGGACCGGGCCGCTGAGTGTCAGGACGTTCAGCCTCCGTCATAAATCCGCTGAGCTCAGGTGTGAATGCGTACAATGTGTATCAGGAGTGGGAAGGGTTGTGAGTGGGCAGATTGCCCACTTAATTAATTTCCCTAAGAGGCAGGGTCGGTTTATTGGTCGTGATGGTGGCAGCACTTGATCAACCGTGTCATTCAGCGAGCTCTGACGCCTCAGAAGGTCAGTAACGGCGACGAGAGGAGAAGAAGTTTCATATTCTTAACGAGAATGAAGAAGCTACGTGAGAGCTACCTCTGTGGCCTTTTCTGTTCATCAAAGATCTGTACTACACAGACGTTACACCTAAATGAACCCTTAAAGTGTTTCAGTGAAATCTCCCAACACCCTGAGTGCTTTGGAACTCGAGCACTCGCAGTGTGTCTGATAAAAAGTTATATATTTTTAATTATATATTTAGTGTCCGGTTAAAATAACTAGCTAGACACTGATGTTATAACATAATGCGGATGAGTTGTTTACTCTAGAAGCCAAGCTTGTATTTACTGTAAAAAGCTTCACAAAAAAGTTCTACTTTCTGATATGGAAACGTATTCAAACATTTTCCCTTTCGTTTTACAGTTCTACATACGCTCTAAGAAAAAACAAGTACTGAACTGTACCATAACTTGTCACCTTTTATACCTTTAATATGTTTGTCTTTCACCTGCTAATGTGCTGTACCTTTAAAAAGAGATTTAAGGTACATAAATGTACAGTAATGTCCTTTTAAGGTAAAGATTTAAAGGTAAACTACATACACCTTTCTTTCTATAGAAAGGTACTAAAGGTGTTTGCTTGGGTACCACCCCAGTGACATGGTAAGGTACAGTTTAGTACCCTTTTTTACATTTAGATTATATACATTTGGAAGTATAAAGTCCTCATAACAGGCTAATGGTCAGTAATATTTAGAGGCGACACCGATCCGATACGGTATCGGTATCGGGTTTATACCAGCACAAAACTGTGGCCTGGATATTGGATCCAGTTCCAAACGGCAAATTGGATTTGGAAAAGAATTGGAAATGTTTACATATTAAGAGGCTTGATTGTTTTTTCTTTTGTTAGGATTGATTTTTATTACATTTGTACTTTATAATTTACTATATTATCAGATATTTATTCTATATCCCAATATCAGATGGGTATTGAGGTATCAGAAAAGAAAAAAGTGAAAAAGAAAAAGTGGTGACTTTTTCTTTTTTGATACTGATCCTGAAACCTTGAGTATCAGCAAATACTGATATCCATCTGACACTGTTTTCTTCAAACACTACTGAGCTTTGTTTTTTTTTAACTGAAACACTTTACAGTTAAACTCTTTCACAAAATTTCAAAAATCACTTACAGTACATTGTAAATATAATAAATAATAAAGTATAAATATCATTAAACCAATCCAAACAAAAGGGGAAAAAGTCTCTTTATATGTAAACATTTCCAGTTATTAAAAATAAAGTTCTTTTCCAAATCCCATTTCAATCTTCATTTGTTACAGGATCTGATATCCAATATCTGATCAACCATTTTTTTTTTCCTGGATTAGATCGGTATCGTCTAAAAAATGCTAAAAATAATTATATTTTTAATTATAGTGCTAAATCCAACTCATTCATTTATCTCCAATGATCTGCTTTATCCTGGTCAGCTTTATCCTGGGAATACTGGAATCCTGACCACACATCCTGGATGTCCTGCCAGTCCATCTCAACTCCTACAATTTTTTTAACCTTCTTGCTTTAATTCCAAACTCTGAGTTTTTATAAACCTTTTTTTTTTTTAACATTGGACTCTAGACTAGAAGCTGAACGTCCATCCATAACCAGAATAACTCGATGTACTCTACACTGTGTCTCGTCTCGGTACTGCTGGATCACTTCAAGTCTGTCACTTTTAAATCTACGACCCTGACCAAAGGTTTAAGTGATTCATAACCTTTGGTTGCTTTAATATCTGCAGACGGGAGCTGTAAACAGGAATTTATGTCCCGTCAATGTAGAAGGCATCAAACAGGAGGCGTACATAGCAGCTCCTCAGCTCACACACACACACACACACACACACACACACACACACACACACACTCTGTTACTGCACATGCGCAATCTATTTGCCTCACAACCTGCATAAAAGTGTAGTTGCACCATTTTTGCTTTATTTTTGGACTAGCACACAAAAATTGTACTTGTATACTAAATAGTTATGTAAATATTTCCCACATGGTGTATAAAGTGTGTATTTGCTGCAGTGACGGCGGTGACAGTGGCATGGGTCAGTTAAAACACTCATTTGTTATTTATCTCAATTATTTATCATTTTTTAAATCTATCATATAATATCAGAAGTATACAAGAAATATAATGCGGCATGTTTTTGTGTTTAACACCATTTGTCTTACTGATAATATTATTAATGTTTACTAAATAAACATTATTGACTGCTTTTTTAAGTTAAAAATTCAAGATTCAAGAACTTGATGGTCATACAGGCTACATGAGCTTTCTTGTACAATGAAATTCTTAGTTTGCATGCTCATGGATTATGAATAAAGTAAATAATAATAAGATAAAATATACCAATGATAAGCAAAAAAAAATTGTGCAACACTGAAAATAAATAAATAAATAAACAAACAAATAAATAAAACAAAACAGCTTAAAAATAGGAACCAATATTAACAAACAGCAGTGTTAATAACTAATAATTACAATAAGTAACACTAACGTTTAATACTAATTAACACATCATAATTGATGTTTCTTTAAATGTTAATGAAATACGCCTTTGTTGTTTGCCTTAATTCATTTGACACTGATTATTTTGTTGATATTATTTACACTTTATTAATGCTGAAGTTCATTTATTATAATGTTAATAAATACTATAAATAATTTTATTTATTTCTATTATTTCTTTCTGTCAATTGCATTCCTTTTTAATGTTTAATATTTCATCTGTATTTAATTCATTTATTTAAATAAATTGTCTAATTGTCAATGTCTGTTAAATTCTCAGTTTTCAAGATTTATTTTAGATATTTTAGGTTTGACAATAATTGTATTATAAATATTTTTAAAAAGGAAATACTGCTATTTAGTTAGTTTGAAAATGTTTATTTTTAGAGAAAAATAGAGGAAATAAAATCAGCCTATTTCAAGAGGGTTTTTCCAGTATTATTTACATTTAATAATTTTTATAATAATTTTTTTAATACATATTTTGAACAAAAATACTGCTATTTATTTGTACAGTATTTATTTCAAATGCTATTTAGGGGTGTTAAAAATTTTATGTTTAAAAATACAAGGAATTACTGCAATTTAATCTGTGAAAATTTTTCTCTAAATATTTTTGAAGCATGATTTTTAAACATGACATTTTACTTTCGTTTATTTTAAATATTATTGAGGGTGTAAGTAATTTTATTATAAATATTTTTAAAGGAATTACTCCAATTAAGTTTGTATGAAAGTGTTTATTATTAGGGTTTTTATAAGCGTGCTATTTTATTTGTGTTTACTTTTATAAAATATTTTAGGGGTGTCAATATTTTTGTTAGTTTTTAAAAGGAATTAGCACTGTTCATGAAATATAGAGTGAATATTGGTAAAGCACCACAAAGTGGAACACTTAAGCTTGATCCTCTGTATGTACACTACTGTACAAAAGTCTTGGCACCCTATTTGTTGGTATGAACTTTGTTATAGATTTTTATTTGATGACTTCTACATTATGGAAACATTTTAGATTCCAAGCATTAGTTTTCCAGCACAAAATTTAAAAAGTACAGGGTGCAAAAAGCAAAGGTTTTAATAAACGCCATTATATCTGTGTTGGGTTTTACTAGATTTTTGCTTTTAGTGTGAGGAAGAGCTTAAGTTTTTTGATTGATTTATTGATTGATGGATTGATTGATGGATTGATTGATAAGCAAACGACAGAAGTGACACCATCAAATGTCCCACTTTAGTAATATTCACCCCAGGTAGGCTACTCTTTTTTTCTTTTCTTTTTTTTAGTTGTTTAGTACGAAGTGAGTGTAGAGTTTATGTAAAGGAATCAGATTTGCTTGAGGGTGCCAATATTTTTTCCTCTTGACACACTGTTTGACCAGCAAACTCACCGACGCACCTGAGTGCCATTTCCCTAATGACCAGCAGATGGCGCGTGCGCGCCAGAGGCGCTGTGTGTGTGTGTGTGTGTGTGTGTGTGTGTGTGTGTGTGTGTGTGTGTTATTACACTCCTGTCCGTTGCTTTTGGTGACGGCTTGCAGAAGCAGAAACAAAAACGCTTCTAACTCTCTGCTGTAACATTTATTGTTTATTTTCATCAGGATTGTATTAACGGTGCTTGTTTATCAGGTGTGTGTGAGTGTGTGTGTGCTGTTTGGCGGGGTGTAGGTGAGTGTGTGGTGTGTTTCACTGGATTCGTGCACAGAGAAATCAGAAATAAATTCACGACTTGATTAGAGGAGAAACGAGAAATAAACGACAACCTGGGAGCGACAGGAAGCGTCTGGACTGGAGAAGGTGAAAAAAAAAACATTTCTTATTTATTTTCTAACAATTTAAAACATTTTATTGTCACATGGCATAGTTTAGGAAGGAAAACTAATTAGTTTGTGTTGTCATTGTTGGTACACGACTTCATTTTGTGTTAGTTTTAGATTAATAGCCTGCCATATTAGATTCACTAGAAATAATTGTTTTTGTTTCCTGTTTGTTTGTTTGTTTGTTTTTAAATTTACTTATTGTACACTGACTTGACTCACTATCCTGTTTTATCCTAATACACATTTTTACAAATACAGATTTAATTCATGGTTTATAGTTTTATCTTAATTAGGCAATTAAATCGTAATTATTAATTTATTTAATGTTGTGAACATGTTATCTTCTTTAGACGTTCCATACAGTTTTAGCACCATGGAAGTGTGAGTGATCATCAGCGCTGCCATGACACAGATTGGGATTGACAAATCTCACCTGCCACACGTCTACGACGGTGAGCATATCAATCAATCAATCAATCAATCAATCAAACTTTCCACTAAAAGTGTGAAATGTTGACATTTGTCTCTCTTAAAACCTTACAGTGACTTTACACTGGTTTGTTAAAATAAATTTTAATAAGTACTAATGTGAAAATATGAATGACATTTTTGGAAAAAGGTGTGTGTGTGTGTGTGTGTGTGTGTGTGGGTGTGTGTGGGTGGTTGTGTGTAGAAGAGGGAGAGTTAAGGCAGATAAGGCTTCAAGAATGTCCGCACTTTCCCTCTAATTACTGTGGACAAGCGAATGCTCAGTGAACATCCTCACAGTCAGCTGAGAGTTGGGAATAGGTAGGTTGGTAGGTTGGTAGGTAGGTAGGTTGGTTGATTGATTGATTGATTGATTGTGTGTTTATTTATCTATTTTTGCATTTTGTTGATTTGTAAAAGAAGTGTACGATAGCGTGGTACCCTCAGTGGTACCTTTAATCGACTTATGTATCTTTCACCAGGAAACCTGGATATAAAATGCACCTTTAAAAATGATTTAAGGCACATAAATGGACCTTAATGTTTTCTTTTTCTAGAGTAAAGCTTTAATTGCATCTTTCTAAGTAAAAGATACACATTAAAGGTACAAAAGATGTATAGAGACGTGGAATGGTAGCATTTAGTACCCTTTTATCTGAGAATGTAGTCTCAGGGTCAGTTATATGTGCAACAACAACAAAAAGGTTTTTGATTTCAATATTCCAATACAGATGAACAAGTAACAGACAGAGGAACCAAACGATGGACCTACATGCACACCAAGCTGCTTTTTAGGGTGTGTGTGTGTGTGTGTGTGTGTGTGTGTGTAGCACCACTCCCTCCTCCTCTTGGTTAGATATTTATATAATCTCTCTTTTCTCTTTCACTCTCTCCCAGTGCCAAATATAGACAGCATTAGAGAAAGGAGAAGGACTGTGCTGAAGGAAAAGTGCATGCACAACAGTTTTCTAAACAGAGGCCTCAGTCTCTCTCTCTCTCTCTCTCTCTCTCTCTGTCATTCCCTTCCACCCTGGCCTTCTTGTGTCTCACTTTAAGCACTACCATCTGTGCAGCCTCAGGTTATAGGTCATCTGGCGAAATCACGTAAACGAAACCGAGATGAAATCGGGTCAAATAGCAAAGCAAAACTCCAAAATAGCTCCACCCACACCGACCACCTCCCCACATCCATCTCGCCTCTTTTAGCTTAAAGCATCTTTAAATCAACTTTCAACAGATTATCAGAATCATAGCAGTAGTGTCCGTGTTTCAAAGTCCATCTTTTGGCCTCGCTCACGTTCAAAGTTAGTCAAGACGCCTTTATTTATGAAGCACGTTTAAAAGACAACAAGTGTCATAAATCCAAACGGTAATGAAATAAAATATAAATAAAAGGATCAAACAAAAGCATTAAAACATTAAAAGGGAAACACAATCATTAAATGACAAAACTGCAGATAAAGTCAGCCAGAGGTTGTGGAGAAAAATCACTGAATAATCAAATTAATAATCAAGTAATACAGTATTAGTGAAACACTCTGTGTTGTGCTGTTATAGGAAAATAATCAATGACATCAATATGTGGTGTGATGAAGTGGAGTTACTGTTACCACTATAAAGTTGCTTATTTTCCTATAACAGCATGCCATGAAGTGTTTCATTCCTCTTACACTACACCAATTAGCCAGTGATTACAGTTTTTTAGTTATTAATTACAGATGTACTTTTTATCCATTTGTAATTACGGTTATTGTTGTGGAACGACCACGAAACAGGTTAGTTCCTGCTTGCACTTATGTTATAGCAGCTATAAACATTTGTTCCCTCACCCACTTCTCTTTTCTCTCTCGTGAAGTTAATAAGACAAAAAAAACCCTCCAAGAAATCACGAAGCTAAAGGTGTCCTGAAGATGTCGGAAAACTTTAAGTTATAGCTCTACCTCGGACACTGGAGACTCCTTCCATAAATGCTAAATAAACATCTTACAGAAAACTTCACCACAAGAGTCATTACATGTTTTCTTTGTCTTATAGGAGATAGGAGACATTGATCATGTTTATTATTCGTCTTATATAAACCTGTGATTTGCAGCTGCACCACTGTCTGAGCTGCTATTGGAGAAAATGTGTGTTTTTGCAAATCTTAGTCCTCGTTTATAATGTTTCCAACACAGGAAGTGCCATTAGGAGTCCCAGTTTTAAACCCAATGTAATTACGCTTGTGTCAGTCACGACTGAAACGAGCCTCTGTCCTCCGCATGGCCATGTCAGCTTTTCCGTCTGAGCTCATAGAGCATGCAGTTACAGAGCAGGCTGGAGGACAGAGTGGGTGTTTTTTTTGTTTTTTTTCCATCTCCATTGCTCTTGCATTGATCCTGTGCCTTGTGATCCAAATCTACAGAATGTTTGCTCGGACCTTCAGAGTGTTCATCGGTTTATATTTGACATCTGGTTTAGGTGTTAATCACTGTATTCTTGTGTTTTAAATGAAGCAAAGTTCATTTGCGCTGTTCAATGTGTTCGTTTCATGTCAATCGCTACATTTACATGCACAAAATATTCCGGTTCTTGCCATTATTCCGACTAAGCTGTTAACATGGCTCATGAAAATGAATATTCCGCTAATAATATTCCCATTTACATGCAGCCGTGCATACTCCGATCGTGTAGTCGGGTTATGTACAATGCACAGAGCTAACCGTAAACAGGCAAGAGACTGTGTGTCGCAATCAGTCTGCTGTAAAAACCCCAACTGAGAGACATATTCCGAATGCACTGTATACATGTCCAAAGAATGCTCCTAAAACCCGAATAATATCTGGATATTATTCTGCATATTATCCACATATGGTGGCAGCCTTGGGCCCAAAGGGTCGGCCAGTTCTATTCCCTGGACTGGCAGGAAGAACGTCGGGGGAGTGAATGAACAGCACTTTTCCCTCCCTCTGTATCCATGGCTGAAGTGCCCTTGAGCAAGGCACCGAAACCCCCCCTCACTGCTCCCTGGGCGCTGTAGCATAGCTGCCCACTGCTCTGGTTGTGTGTGCTCATTGCTCACTTGTGTGTGTGTTCACTGCTTCAGAGGAGGAATTTTGCTGTGCTCTAGTGTACATGAGACAAAATAAAGGCTTCTTCTTCATATCCCACATTTTCCTTAATCGGAAAATGCTAAATTCAGAATAAGGCCAAATTCAGAATATCCAAACAGAATATGCTGTTTACACGACCCGTATCAAATTCTAAATATTGTCATGTTCTGAATAATCGTGGAATATTAGTGTGCATGTAAATGTGCTGATTTATCACAACACTTTCCTCACTAGTCACCATTGCTTGGTGATTCCATTTAATTGGAGCCTATTTAGGTAAGGAATTTGACTGGGTCAGTTACACACACACACACACACACACACACACACACACACACACGGCTGCCTACATAAACCGACTGTCCTGTCTTACTGACCCACTTGGCCACTTTTCCTGTTATGGCTGTCATGGCTGCAGCTCTGCAAGATGAGACACACACACACGCACACATCTCACTCAGTGAGTGTGTATGTGAGGAGGGAGAGAGAGAGAGAGAGATATCAGCTTATGACTTGTACTCTATCTTATGAACCATCTTTCCTACACACACTCATTCCATCTGCTTTGTGTCTGGCTTTATTTCTCTCGCAGTGTGTCAGTGTTTCTCGGTGCTGGAAGACGGAGCTCTGGCTCACAGCCTTCAGGAGCAGGAGAGTGAGTAAACACACTCCATCACACTGTTCCTCCTCAAAATAATGATGTAAGAGCAGAGCAAAACTGATGATCGTAAAGCTCGAAAGTGGTGATGGGACGCTCTGACACGTTCTTTTTCCATCCCATATCTCAGTTGAGCAGTTTTATAGCTCCAACGTGCAGAAGAACCAGGCGGTGCAGAATGACGTGCGCTTGGCTCGGAGGCTACAGGACGAGGAGGAGGAAAGGGTCCATCTCACAGATCAGCTCCAGCAGCTGTAAGACTCAGCTAAACGTTCTAATAATTGATAAGAAAAACAGCAGCAGTAGTGTGTTTTAGTTAAGCTGCAGTGTGTAGGATCTTCTTAAAAATATATCAAAAACAAGCATCATTATTGAATCAATATTCTAAAATCCTATTAAGCGGGTTAATGAGCTGCTTTAAGTCAAGAATCCTGGCAATCCTGAAATAATAATTTTACCGTCAGAGCCGTCAACGATTCATTTTTATGATTCAGTTTTATGATTCCATCACCATCTCACCATTTCTGACCTTGTAAAAAGGTCTGATTGTAGCGAGTTAGCCACCGAACGATAGCTAGTTATCAAAACAACAAAATAACAAAATACTTAGAGCACACACAGAGATAACGTAACAAACAAAACACACACACTGTAAGCGACCAAGCATGAGAGTTGTTCATTACACTAAACCGATACCGCAACTGTCACATTAAAGGTGCAGTCAGTGATCATTTTTAAGTTAGAACGTATGCTACGTGTAGAATAGTTCAACTACCATGACTTTCATTCATGTGTTTTGGATTAAAGGTGCGGTCAGTGATTTTTAATCAAAAATATTTTTGTAATATTTGGTAATGTTTTCTTTACATTCTGAGAGGTATCAATAAAAATATCTGCTCAGAGGGGAAACTCAGGGCTCAGTAGCATCCCAAGTTTTGTAAATAAGTGAAAAAAACAAATCATGTAACTAATCAGGACAATGAAAGATCTATACTGACTTGTCAATCATGTTCAGCTAAAATTAAAATGAATTTAAAAGCTGAAGTTACAGACTGCACCTTTAGCAATTTTAGCTTACAAGTTACATCGTTTGTTTTTTCACTTGTTTACAGAACATGGGATGCTACTTAACTCTTAGTTTCCCCTCTGAGCAGATATTTTTATTGTCACCTACCAGAATGTGAAGAGAACATTACTAAATATTATACATATATTTTTGATTAAAATCACTGACCGCACCTTTAATCCAAAACATCACAGAGCACTCAGAAACACACAAATGAGAGTCATGGTAGTTGAACTATTCTCTATACACGTGGCACACTTCTTGTTAAAGGTGCAGTCAGTAATTTTAGCTGACGCTATCTAAAACAGCCCATTGTTTCAGTGGTCCGTCCAAATCCACACCCCTGAAACACTAAGCTAGAATGCTAACAAGCAAGAACATATAATACAAGCTTAAAGTTCAATGTCATTGAAGTGGCTCGTTGGGGGTGTGGCTTTGGAGGGAACACTGACCGGAGTGGCTATGTTAGGTAGCTAAAATTACTAACTGCACCTTTAACTATACTTTCTTCCTGATTACTGATAACTATCTGAGCGTTTTTAGAAGGTTTTTCGCTGAACTATGAATGAACTGGCTGGCATTTCTGTCTCTGTGGCTCGTTTGCAGGGAGGAGCAGGATTGCGAGTACGCGAGGGTGATTCAGGAAGAGCTGCGGCGATGCGATGAAGAAGATCAGAGGAGGGAGGAAGAGGACGAGGTACTATTCCCATGGCTGTGTGTGAAAACAAAACAAAACAAAAAAACGATGCAATTCTTTAAGTTTTCAAGTAAGTTCAGTTCGAATACTACGTGTTAAATAATAGCAGTGCGTGTGTGTAGTTTGTCGTGGCTCTGAGTGTGTGGTCTCACACAGTCTCTCACTTTTAAGCTCATTACTGAGCACTTGGACAGAGTGGGTGCTTGTTCCCAACAGCGAAGAGATCGGGGACGTAAAAAGGAAAATCGCAACGAGAGAACGAGGCCCCTGTTTTCATGAGAAGTATCTCTCGCTCAGCAGAACACTTCACGATAGCCTCAAGTGCTCCATTATTTCTTTGCTCCTTCAGCCAGTCCTCTTCTAAAACTCAAACTTTAAAAATACTAGCTTTGTTCTTGAGGAGCTCAAGCTGGAACCAACGGCTTCGGAACCATCTCCATAGCAACTCCTGAAGTTTTATTTTCAGCACCGGGTCATCCCGGAGCTAAAGGAATGTTAAAGGAATACTTTGGCTAATAGTGATGTTTATACAACTTTAGATCTTATGTCTGAATTTTGCTTCTTTATATATTTTTTACTGTAGCTCCAGCACTAATGTAGCTACTTTAAAATTAAAAGTGGAACAGATTTACTTTTTAAAAAAAATAAATAAATAAATAAATAAATTAAAAAAAGATGGAAAAAATGATTCTTAGATGACATTTAAAAAATCTCCGCTCTAAAAACAAGAGTAGAAGGATGTAAAATGTAAACTGTACCATGTTTGTTTTTCGACATGAGTGGCATTCATGTTCTTTCTTTTCTTTTCTGGAGGATCGAATTAAATATACAAATGGTATTACTTAGGTTTGTGCTTTAGATGATCCCAATGTATTAGCTAAAAGCTCTGTAATTGTTCGCATTATAGCTTAAGTACAAAGGACACCAGCTATGTCTTGGCTGATCGACTCCATTTAAGGAAACGGGATTTTTTTTTAATTTTTTTTTTTGCAGAATTCTTTTAACAACTACTGTAGCTCATGCTTCTAAAAAAAAAAGTGTGTTTACTTTTGTGTGCGGCCATCTTGGCAGTGCTCCCAGGCGGTTATTTTTGGTCACAAAAGAGCAGGGAGCTATCTGTTGGAATGGGGAGAGAGCCATAAACCAGTGTGATGTTAACGGATTTGAAATGCTTGCTAAAATTTGACAAAATAGTCTAAATAATAATTTTTAAAAAAATCAAAACAAAACATTTTTTCAGGTTTCTCCAGCTGTGTGTGAGTTTTCTCCATAACTAATGGAGCAAAGCGTCATACATCTGCGCATGCATCAGTCTAAGACTCTGATAGGAATGGTGTTTTCGGGTAACATCTATACCACCAAGATGATTGGCTCTTTTTATTAAGGGACGTGATTCACACTACATTGTTTTGTAGGTGTGGCCTCTCTGGTAGTAGTCAAAATGTATAGCCTTTAGTGCACTATACACACCAATTTTGTTTAGCTTGTATTTATATTTGATTAACGTGATTATACTTGCTTTTTTGGCAGATTAGCCAAATAAGCTAACTGTACTAGGTATGTACAATGACCAAAGGCACCAACAATCTGCTTCTACTTCCTTCCTAGCTTTATTTTTGTTTCGTAAAGTCTCTATACACCTTTAACGATAGGTTCATACCTGACAGGATAAGATGACACGACACCATGGTTATAAGTTTGTCTTACGTTTTTGGACATCAAACAAAACGGGAACTAATTGCAGGTAGAAAATAGTCTGTGTTTTTGGAGTTTAAGGAAGCCGATTCTCGATAAACCGTGTGTCTTTAATGCTCAGCGATTGTGAGACACCTGGTATTGACTTATTCAATCTAACCAGATGGCCATGAATGCTACCTCAGTAATGAACATGCGCCGTGTGCACGCTGGAGTGTTATTACAGCAGGGAAAGATGTGTTCACTGAGAATACAAGCTCATTCGCAATGCATCAGCTACGCTAGTTGCAGTCATTGTCCCTCCTTATAGTGGTCTCAACAGGACGAGTCAAGCTTTAAAGAAAAAGGAAATAAATTACAGGCTTCCGCTGTGCCTCGGTTTATCGCTTTGTTTAGGTTTTAAGAGCCGAAGCTCTTGGAATAAAACCTTTCATCAGATGGTGGTTCAGAGCGTCCTGTCAACTATTTAAACAAGATGTCACCGTGTAAGTCACTGTGGTTGTTGACAAAGGGAGGCCTTGTTGTGTGTGTGTGTGTGTGTGTGTGTGTGTGTGTGTGTGTGTGTGTGTGTG
>JAOTRR010000001.1:14628522-14655015 GCA_028570945.1 Gogo arcuatus
AGAGAAAGAATTTCACTGTGCTCTGAAGGTACATGTGACAAATGAAGGCTTAAAATTCCTAAAAATAAAAAAAATTCCTAAAAATCAGCTTTAATCCCCTCTGATTACATCACCAGCTATTCACATGGATGTTCTTGATGTTTAAGAAACTTTTGGAAACTCGTACAAACATTTTAAAGTTCAAAACAAGGTGAAAACTTGCTTAGAAGTTCTCTAAACATTCCCCAAACAATCCTAGCTACTAAAAAAACCCCTCAAATCCTTAAAATGAGAATCAGTCAGACATTACCTTATGAAGCTCAAGGAATCAAGAAGTCTTCAAACTGTATCCCTCTTTCCTCGCCTCTCCTCTTCTGATCATCTCACTCTCCCTTTCCCTCACTCTCTCACTCTCTCTCTCTCTCTCTCTCTCCACCCCCTTCTTACTCACTCTATCCGTTCCCCTTTTTCAAAGGGGAAAAAACCGAGATGTTAGAGGAATGTAGGCCTGGTTTGTAAAGGGAAGTTTTCACCACCCATTTCCTCCACAGCCCAACCGACTGCCTTTCACTAAAAACTTTTTTGGTTCTGGGATTTTGTGAACTAAAAATGGGTCTGAAAGATGACCACCCAAAAACCAGAATGAGAACCAGACACATTTTACATTCCACATCTGCTGCTCATTAAGTGAACCCTAAGTGTGATATAGTAATAAATAAATAAATAAAATATAATGGTGTTGAAGTGATGCATAGTTTGTTGGAAAAGTTTGGTAACGAAGTGTTGCCATCAGTTCCTTTACTTAAAATTCTGAAAATGCAAAAATGCATCTAAATATAACCCACTCCATTTCTGAGTGTTCTGGTGGCCCAGTTTCTTTCATTCATTCATCTTACTACGAAATCGTTGCAATTAGCCTCCTTATATCAGTCATGTCTCTTCCTGCTGGAGGAAATGCAGACCACCTACAGAACACAGGAGCAGCTATAAATTTGCACTCGGCAATCTTATTGTACTAGTTCCTCTCGGAAGATAAAGACGGCTTTATTTGCATCGGATTGAACTGTGTTCATTGCAAAGAGTTAAAAGATGGAGTAAATAAGGACTCAAACACTTAGGGATGTGCTTTTATAGGAAAATAAACAACGACAGGGTGGTGCAATGTAATTTTTCCAACAATTACAGTTTTGTACTTATCAAAGAATGACCCACCATACTTTTTATCCACTTATAGTTGCATTTAATGTTATGGAGTTAATTCCTGTTCTCACTTATGGTATAGAAGTTATCAGTCGTTCCCTCACCAGCCTCCTTTTTTCCCCCTCTCTCTTGATTGTTAATAAGACAAAAAAATTCAGCTTGTGTTCCCAAGAAACATGTCGGAAAACCATTACAAAGCTCTGACACTGGAGACTCCTTCCATAAATGTTAAATGTCTCCTTGCAGAAAACTTCACATTAACGATTACATGTTCTTTGTTAAACACTTAAAAATTGTTTATTATTAGACTTGGATTGTGTAGCGCATCTGACATGCAAGACCCTGTAAATGAGCTGTTACTATAGAAACGATAACGTCTAACAAGTGTGTCGATATAAACCTGGCTGTAAGCATGTGTGGTAAAACCAGGATGGCTGAATACAAGAAAAAAAAAAACATCTCTGACTTCTGTGTTGCTTGTACGGGGCGGTTAAGATTTGGCCATAAGAATTTTCGTTTTGTATTTTAGCTACTAATCTAGAATGGCAAGGGCTGTCATGTGATTCCTCCAAGGCACGCGTCTTTTCTTGAGCTGCTGATCATGTTGCATCACGGGGCGACCTAACACACTTGGAGGAATAGATCTTGGAGGAATAGAATCTATCTGCCCTCTTCCACATACATGAGCTCACCTACGCCCATAAATGGCTAGTGTTGCTGTGATTGATGGGAGAGAGAATGGCCAATTTTGTGGCATCGTCAGGAAGCTTTTCTATTGTTCCACTTGAAAGCCCTGTAGATCTCTTGTTTTATTTAACGAGATAATAACCTCAGACATACAATCAGCCCAGAAACTAGTTTTATAGAATTGAAAAGCATCTGTACATACATGCACAAACATCTTAATGTTCTGTATGAAGAACTGATCCTTTAGCTCTTTTTCCACCAGGACAGTGCCGGTGCCAGTGTGGAGCCAGTTCTGCCTCGGTGCCCTTTGAGAAACAGCCCACGTTTTGACATGTTTGAGAACTGAAAGTTATATAGTGGAGTTGGGGTTATTTCTGTTGAAATGGTGCTGGGGTAACATTTTGTGGGGGAAATTATAGTGGACAGAACACATCTACTTTGCTTGCTTTTTATAAATTTACTTTTAAAGTCATTACAGCTTGCATTTGAACGTTGCCTGTGTGTAGCGATTTCTGATTTCGCTCATGTTTTATCAAAACGGCGGCGAATTTCCTTCTCAACTCCCATAGCCACTGACGTCAGTGGTTCCAACTTTGGGACTATCAGTTTTGTGGTACTGTGCTGGTGCCAGCTTTTTGGTACTGGTTTTAGATTGATTAGGCACAGCGTTGGTGGAAAAGGGTACTAGATTGCTCTGTAAGTGTTTCCAACTTTGACGTTAGACGCATACTCGTGTGTGTGTGTGTGTGTGTGTGTGTGTGTGTTCTCTCCATAACAGCCTTCAGGAAATATTAGTTGCAAGGGTGCATGATTTTGAAACAAAATCATTTTGAACGCAGAAAAACTGGGATTACTCGAGAAATAGGAATTTTATGCTTGGGGAGGGGGAGAAAGTAAACAGCGCCCCCAAGCGGCAACTCTAATGAATTGCGTGTGTTATTCAGTGAAGAGTGACAAGAAGTCTGGAGTTGGAGTATAAGTGTATGAGTAGGCTACGTTTTACATATAGTACATGCAATTGCAAAGTAACAATTTTAACATTTATTATGACATAAAATAATTAATCTTGGCACACATGAGGCTGTAGTTGCTCCTAGCTTAGCTTCTAAAAGACATCAGAGCTGTAAAGATTTCCTTTTTTCCTTCCTCTTGTCCTTTTTCGGAGTGTTTGGGAGGCGCAGAGGAGCTTCAGTCCCCCTCACTGCTCACATGGAGGAGGAAACAGCGGGGCTTTTCAGTTATGTTTTGACTGAATATTAGTGAGATGAAGCGCTGTAAAGTTCGGTTGCTTGGCAACGCCGTGATATTTTTCTTTTCATCGATGATTTCTAATAAACGCGACGTTTGCGGCTCATACTGACGGCGAGAAACTGCGTCCAAGCGACTTTTATTTCTCTCTTTTCCCCCAGAGTTACTGATTTAACATCGGTTTTCCTCCACACGTCGTTTATACGAGTTGCCTCGAGTTGGCGGTGAATATGAAACCAGAGGAGGTAAATATTTTTAATACATTTATACTGTAGTTCTCTAAAGTAAAAGACTCAAGTTTGATGACTTAAAGTTTGAACTCGGGCTTAAATGGACTGCTTTATACTAATA
Organism: Gogo arcuatus; assembly: GCA_028570945.1. NCBI lineage: Eukaryota > Metazoa > Chordata > Actinopteri > Siluriformes > Anchariidae > Gogo > Gogo arcuatus. The sequence goes on from JAOTRR010000001.1 coordinate 14,631,988, forward strand.
TTTAATATACTGTGTCCAAAGCTATAACTATTTCGTTAACTTTACCCATAAACACGTGTAGTGCTTTTACCGAGGCATGTACCGATTCACGATTCGGTTCGGTTCACGATATTGGGTTCACGATATTTTTTGAAGGAAAAAAAAAAAACAATTAAATGAAGAAAATTTTACTACCAAGAAAAACAAAAATGCAACGTTTTCCTACTCTTTATCAACTCAAATTTCCTTTTGTTAAATTTAAAAATACTTTTGTTTCACTTTCTTAATAACCAACAAATATTTACAAACATTGGGACAACTGCACTTTAGCAACTCCGTCGTATGTGTTGACAAGATTTCGTGATGTTATCATTCTTGTATAAGGAGAGCGTGTGAGAAAACCACAAAAACGCATCAAATGGCTTCAAATCAACAAAATGACCACAAAGAATTTTTTTTTTTTTTTAACGTGAATACTTAAACCTAACCTTAACCTACACATGCATGGGCAAAGTAGTTTCCGGTGTTACTGTCGCTAAAGTGCAAACTACCCCAAATATTTGTAAAGGTTTGGAGTAAAATAAACTTTTTTATGAACATTTGTGAAGGCTGTAGTATTGCAGGTCAACATTGTCTTGCAATATTTGTGAATGATTTTTGTTTTGTCTGTTACCTTGTCTACTTTTGTCATTTGTTGACACGTTGAAAGCAAAATGTTTCCAGACTTCCGATTCAAACATGGACAGGGCATCCTCAATTTCAATTTGACCTCTATCTGTGCTCGCCATTCCGTAGTGTAACTTTCACATGTTGCATTATTCGGCTGCTGGCAGGGGGGCAGGCCGAGTTATTGCGCCTTCTGCTCTCTAATCAACGCAATTACAGCTAGAGAAACTAAGAACTTACACAGATTAATAATAATTTGAAGTATTATGCAGTTCATTTTATTATTTCCATGATTCAAATTGTCATATCATTGCACAATATATCGTTACATGCCTACTTTTAACAGCCTAATGAACATTAGTTAATGTTTTTCATCCATGAGTAAAAAATCTGTTCACAAAAACCAAGATAAACCAATACAAGATTCATAAGTGAGCTTGAGTGCTGGATTCTTAGTCACACCCAGCCATTTACTGTAAATTAATTTATGCAAATTTATTTGGACTTAATTTTTTAGTGGGGTGGGATGATCCAGCGATTTGGATCGATGCATCAGTTTAAAAGGCAACAATCATAAATTGATTGTTATTGAAAATGACAAAAAAAATTGGTGTGTAAACAATATTTTAAAACTGATGTGTAAATACCTTAATAGGCTAACAGTGATTTCTGGTAAATCTGATGCTTTTTAAATCTTCTCTCTATCATGACATTTAATGGTAGGCCTACTCCAGATTCTGAACAAATTAATCACATGTTGATGAGAAACAACTAAAATGAATTGTATTGTAGCACACTCGGTGGCATCATCAAATATCCAGTCATTGCCTAAAAATTGAAATCATATCGTGAATCCTAAAGTTTACACCCATAATTGTTTATTAGGGCCAAAACTGAAATTGTTAGTTAATGTATTGGTTAGTTATCAGGTAATAAGCCTACATGTTACTGTTACATTGCTTTAGTAATGCTAAAGGTCATGATTTGTTAAGGAAACTTTAATGTAAAATATTTCCTACTGTGGTCAATTTACACATCGCTGAACATTGATGCTTCTTCTAAAGTAAATGTGTCACGTAGATGACCTTACAGGACACTTGATATACGTCAAATCAGATTTATTACCTCCACCAACGGGGTTATGTTTTTGGTGCGGTTTGTCTGTCTGTCTGTCTTTAAACCTACCGACCCAATTTCCGATGGAACTTGGTGGAAGGGTGTAGCATGGGTCAAGGAAGAACGCGTTAAATCTTGGAGCAGATCCGAGTCATGGGGCGGATCCATGAATTTATTTTCACTTTCACTAACATTGCGAGAGACAGCATTTGCCATACATTTTAAAATGTAGTAGATGGCAGTCAATTTCAGTAGTGACAAAACATAGCCAGTGTAGAAATACAATGACTCCATATCACAATCCACATTCACAGGTACCAGTAATCCTCTGGGATACACATGTAGGAACATAATTGTAATAATTTTGGAAATATATCCAGACACACAAAGTGGCTGCCGTTGCAGATTTGCATATCATAGAAGGGCTCTATGAGTGCACTTCTAGTTGGCATGTGTGTTTAGGAAACAGAGCATAAGTGTAAAAGCATACAGAGACAACATACAGCACAACAATATAAAGAAGACATTTTCACATATGAGCAGTGTATCTTTTAGTTACATTGAGAGTTTCAATGGTGAGGTAGGGAAAACCAGGATCCGCTACCCAGTCAGACTTGTTCATGTGTTTACAAAGCCACAGGTTTTCAGAAGTGAGTCTATGGCTGCATTCCATTCCGCATACCACTGTAGTAAATCTTAAACTTGCTTGACTGAATATTTATTACATCGTGAACTGGATGGCTGTAGGACTGTACTGATGTATTGTGGAGTGTAGCCCATATTCTGCACTGCCTGCCTCCTTTAGGTGTTGGAGATGCGACTGCAGCAGGAGGGTCTGTGTTTCGAGGTCTCCTCCGACTTGGAGCGATTGGACTGTCTGTGGCGTCTCTTTGTCGAGAAGGAGAACAGTGTGAGGATGCTCACTCAGGAACGTGAGGAACTGCGAGCTAAACATGCTGCTGAAATCGACACGGTACGTTCTGAGTAATCGAGTGACGAGTTAGCCTAAATCAGATCTAGAAAATCTCATGCTGGACTCTAGACCTTCACTGAGAATACCATTACGCTAAAACTCTATTAGGGGGAGGTTGGAACTTTTGATACTTTTGGCAGCGAAACATTCTCCATCTTACATAAACCTCAATGCTATGATTACAAATGTCATATTAGATTGTATTTCTGGTGTTTCTCAAATATACTGAACATGTGTACATGGTCTGTGATGGTGTGCGTGTGTGATCATGCCCTCACAGGTTCAGGTATACATCCAGAACATCCGGAGTCTCTCGAAGACTCGAGACTCGATGGCACTGGAGCTCGAGCGGGAAAATGAAATGCTCCGCTCCAATCTGACTGAGATCAATCTGCAGCAAGGTTCGCTCTCCTTTCCAATATATAACAGAAACGCCTTATTATACTTTTCCAGTAAACACTCATCTGCTTCCATTTGTGTACACAGAGGCTCAGAAGAGTGAGATAGCGGAGATGCTGGTGCAGGAAGGCTTAGCGGAGGTCATGTCCAGCAGCCTGAGTGAGCAGGTGGCGTACCTCCTTGCAGACCGCGCTGCTCTCATGGAGAAGATTCAAGCCCTGGAAGATGGGGACTCAAATACCCTAAATGTAAAGTGTGCTCAGAAGCAAAGAACTCCTGATGAAAATGCAAAAAAGGTGAGATTTCTCAGAAACGTGTTATTTTATTGTTAAAGCAATGTGACATTAAAACATTCTGGCCCTGAGAACCTCCGAACCTTATTCTCCCCCACAAGGTGGCACCACTGCAAGGTCAGAGTCCTTGGAAGAGGTTGCTTGGTTTCAGGAAGGCTGCACAGGCCAAGCAGGTATTTACACCTGTATGTCCCATTTAGATAAAAGTCTTGGAGAAAATTTGCATGCCATTCTCCCTCTACGCTCTTCTACAGATCATGTGTCTCCAGCATGATTTAATTGGCCTTCCTCATTGCATTTCTTGCTTTATTAACACTCACTCACACAGCATGTGTGTCAGCATAGAGGACCAGGTACAATTTTCACTTCCTTTGACGTTCACAAGCCAAAACAACATGCATGCAGTCGCTCAAGGACAAAGGTCCAGTTTATACTTGTTCTGTCACCTTGTTAGGATGATAACCAAGCCACTGACGACAAAAGGTCTAAAGACAGAGAGCAGAGTTTGCTGGAGAGGGACCTGGATGAGGCCTCCACTAGGCTGAACCTGGCTCACAAGGAGATCCGGCGCCTCATTGATGAGCTCGAGTCGGCTCACCTGACCAAGAATACCTACGGTAAGAACTTCAGAAATATTCTAGTGTGTTTGTGTGTGTTTCTGAACTACATATACTCAGAAAAAAATTGTTTCTCTCTCAGAGTCAGAGCTCCATGGAGCACAGGTGGAAGCTGAGCAGCTTAGGCATGAGGTGGAGAAGCTGAAACACTGTGGTAACACAAGATCCTCACACAGTTATATTGTGCTCTTATGGTTTATACAGACCTGACAATCTTTAGGAATTTTGCATTTAAACATCGCTGCAATGAGTTATCAGTGGAAAGTACACTGTCTTTACTAATAAAAATGGCACTTGACCTGTCAATCTGTTCACAGTGAAACCCCACCTTAATTACTTCATCAGTTGTTGGCAGATTAATTAAATGATCAGTAACAGCTTAATTAACGGTTTTTATCTTATTGTTAATTTTTATGGATTTTATCATAATTTTTGCAAACCACAAGATGTCACTGTTCTGATGGTTCAAGGCTTCAGGGCATTTCCCAGCAGTCATTTCCTCTTTAAGGTCTGTTTTATATTCATAATATACGTGACGTTAAAAAAAAAAAAAAAACTGTAAAACTTTTTTCCTGTTTCCTCAGATTTGGACGAGGTTCAGGCGGTTAAGGAGATGAACGAGGTCCTGGATGCGGAGATCCGTCATCTGAGGGACACTGTTCACACCACGCATGCCGAACGTGCACAACTCCTAGAGCTGGTATAAAATCATATATACATATAGAGTTTATGACAAGAAATGTATTATAATTATATTCGCCAAAACAAAATGTATTTTTTTGAATCATCAGATTGATAGAAACTTCAAGGAGTTGGACAGTGAGGATGAGGACTTGATCCATGCTTTGACCCAGAAACTGACACCGGTAGCGCAAACACATCTCCTTGTTCTCTTAGCCATATCAAGTCTGGATCATGTTTGAAAAGTTCTGTTTCATTTTTTTCCCCCCCGCATGAGACCCGTCGCACTCGCTCTACACCCAAAGGCAAGAACAAGAAAGAAAAGGACACCCATAAAAGGTACCCTTTCTAACAGACATTTTCAGGTGTCAACATTTTATTAGCAACAATTTTTACGATGGATTTTTTTGTCTGTTTTTGTTTTTGGTCAACCAGACGTCCTATTTCCCACCAACTTGAGTTGTTCTGATTTTCCAGGTGCCCAGAGGAGCTAGAAGAAGAGCTCAGCAGCCTGCAGGAGCTCAATCTGGTCATCGTGAAGCTCCAGGCCAAGCTCGAGCAGCAGACTATGCTGAGAAAGAAGTTTGAGGAGGAGTGTGATTATGAGAAGAGGAGGAGGAAGGAAGCAGAACAGCTGATGCTGGAGCTCCAGGACCAAGACCACAACACCAGCATGCAGCATCTTCATCAAAAGGTGTGGGTTGAATCAGAAACAGGAAACATCTCAAGCAGCCCTCATGTAACGCATGCGTGAAAGGAACCAAAATGATAAAAATAGATTTGAGTGCTCAGCAAACCTGAGATGTTTTCTTCTCTGCAGAGTTCCCAGGATGTCTTCAAGACCATGTTCCAGGAAGAAGAGAACCTGAAGGTATCTAACATGGATTGTGGAAACCATGTAAAATCCACATGGATTGTAGAGGGTCTGCAGAATTAGGCTATTTTTTAATTACCTCAGTGTGTGGTTTTTTTTTTTTTCCAGCAAAGACAGGACACTGAGAAGCTGGAGGGCTTTTGTGAGAAACTCCAGACTGAGCTCCAGCAGGTCCAATATAACCTTCACTCTCAAGTTAGGTACAAAAAAAAAACAAAAAACGCACACACCTCAGGCATGACTGTCTTTTGTTAGACAACTCGAACATGAGCTGACAGGATTTCTGGGAAGATTTATAAGTTACATTCATAAATGTTCATAATTTTCACCAACAATAGCAGTCTGGCTAACAGATGCTAACCTGACAGGATTTCTTTGAAGCATGTTTTTAATCGTCACTGCTAATGCTAACAAGATGGCTTGTTTGAGCTAATCTGACAGGATTTCTGAGAGGATTTTCATGTTAACATTAGCCATCTGTCTAACTAACATAAGGTGCCTGCACTGTGTTTCTTAGAGTAGTTTCAAGTCATGTTTATAATCTTAACTGCTAATGTTATCCAGCTAGCTAACCTGACAGGATTTCTGAGAGAAATTTGTCATATTCATAAGTGTAAATAATCTTCACTGCTAAAACTAGCTAACATGAATCCTGATATAACTTCTGAGAGGATTCATAAATGTTTATAATGCTATCCAGCTAGTTAACATGAGCTAACCTGGTAGAATTTCTGAGACAACTTTTAAAAATGCTTACAATCTTTACTGCTAAGACTAATCTGACAGGATTTCTGAGAGGATTTTAAAGAAAAACTGAGGTCATATTTATAAATGTTTGTAATCTTAACTGCTAATGCTATCCAGCTAGCTAATTTGAGCTAATCAGGCAGTATTTCTCGAGGACTTTTTCAGCATCCTCACTGCTAATGCTAACTTGGATAGCTGATGTGAGTTAACGTGACAAGATTTCTGAGAAGATTAAGTTACAGTCATACATGTTCATCATCTTCACTGCAAACATCCAACATGAGCTAACCTGACAGGATTAGTGAACGTATTTGTAATCATAAACTGCTAAAACCTCTTCTGAGTGTGATATACGATTTAAAACTTTTTTTTTTAAAGAAAATATGATGAGATGAAGGTGCGCCACAGAGAAAAACTCGGAGAAGCTAAACGGGTGTATCTCCAAGAGATGACCTGGCGTGATCAGATGATCAAAGAGCAGGAGAGAGAGCTGGACATCCTCACAAAGCGACTTAAGAAGGTAAATCGATGGTGGTTGATAATTAAGATGATGGTGAGACTAGAAAAGGGGGGGCAGTACATAAGTATCATTATAAATGAGAGCTAATGTTTCTCACAAGGAGAGTGACATGGTGAAAACGGTGATGGCTGAGAACGAAGCTCTGCTTCTGACCAAGAAAACGCTGCTGTATCAGCTGAACGAAGCAGAAGAGAACAGAAAAAACACAGCAGCCAAAGTTTTTGCTCTGCAGCTAAGGTACAGAGTATCCATCGGATCATCATGTACTTTTGAAACAAACATAAATTGGATAAAATTGTACTGTTGTGTTTTGTTTGTCTTTTCAGGGTTGACTTCCTGGAGAAGGACAGCATGCAGCAGTGGGAGATGAACATGGAGAAGTCCACACAGATTTCCAAGCTTGAAAGACAGCTGTGGGACATGGAGTCTCTAAAAAGCACTCGGGTAGATATTTTAATGTGTTACTATGATAAACTGTAGGTTTTCACGTCATACGCAAGATTAGTTTCATGGTATGTCATGGTGTGTGATTAGATGCTTATGTCACTATTGCCTTTTACATTTCTGTATTATGGTCTACTCCCCCTCCCCCAATCACACAACACCACCTCTGTTTCTCAGTGCAGGGCCACGACTGGCTGTGTTTAATCCTCTACTGTTGTAACCATGTTTCGTTGCTACCTCTGCTGTTACTAGTATGCTCCTAATGCTAACTTTATTATCCACTGTGGCTATAAAACGCACAAATACCAAGACGTTACTAAACCAAACAATACTCTACTTTTGGCTAAGTTGTTCTGCACACAGCTTACTAGCTAATGCTAGCTAGATTTTTGTTGTGGGGATTTGTGTTCATTCACGTGCAAGAACATTAGTGAGGTTAGGCACTGATGTTGGTGAGAAGGTCTGGGGTGCAGTCGGCGTTCATCCTAAAGGTGTTCAGTGGGGTTGAGATCAGGGTTCTGTGCAGTATATCCAAGTTCTTCCACTCCAAATGTCTTCATGGAGCTCGCTTTATGCACAGGTGCATTGTCATGCTGGAATAAGTTTGGGCCCCTTAGTTCCAGTGAAGGGAAACTGTAATGCTACAGAGACATTCTATACAATTGTGTGCTTCCAACTTTGGGAGATGTTTGTGAAAGAAGCACACATGGGTGTAATGGGCAGGTGTCCACATACTTTTGGCCATACAGTGTATACATTTTTCATATTGTGAGAGATGGAAGTTGGAGCTTGTTTTTGCTTAGGGTGAAGATTTTTCCAACATTTTAATTCTTCTTTCATACAGTACCTGAAGAAACAACATCATGGGAACCACATTATCGACGGCCCAAAGGAATCAAGCTTCAGGTAAAACCCCTGCACACAGATCAAGGTTAATTATTCAGACAAAACAGACTGTGGGTGACCTGGATATTGGAGCATCTTCCTGCACGTTTGTATTGTGTAACATGAATATACAGTACATCGAGTCAGTTCCAGAATTATTGGCACCCTTTGAGAATGGAGAAAATTATAATTTTAAAACTTTTTTTTTACCCAATCAACTGGAGAATCTGCTAATGTTATAGTATAAAATATATAAAGTAACTTTTAGGTTTTCTGACATCGTCAGGAGTTTACGCTTTGAGGATTCTTGGTAACATGACAAGTACACCTTTGCTGCAGAACAAAATGCTCATGGGGTGGAGTGTGTTTCAGTGATTGGATCCAATTTAGGCTTTTGGTTCTGCACTCTCTCAACAAGACAAGCTGTGTTTTTTTTTTTAATCTTATTAAATAAATGACAAGCATTTGGCAAAGTACTGTGGTATAAGAGGAATACAACACTTGGAGACATGCTGCTATAGGAAAATAATCCATTTCAACTCCCTATTGTTTGATTTATTTTTCCTGTAACAGCATGACAATGTTTTATTTCTTACTTAATACACTAAACACTACATGCTGTCTTTGTCTACAGTGAAAGGGGGCTTGAAATGTCCGTCACGCAACAGACAAAAGATGGATGTGCGGAGGAACTCGGACTCTCTGCGTCTCTGAACCACCGCTCAGACTCGGAGATGGGCTATATGAACATCTTTACACACAACCTGGGGTGATGTAAAGGAGGCATTAATGGTAAAAAGCACTATTTATTCTGTTATGAAGTTTAAAATTGCTTGTACACATCACCCTTAACGAAATCAATAATCTACATCTCACTGCTGCTATTTATGTATAATATACTTTATCAGCTACAATATTATAAAAGAAATTGCAGCACTTCAGTTGGTGAAAGTATACTACATTATGCTAGACATGATATAGAACTTTTCTACTGTACCATGGCTATTGATGCAGTTCCTTCTGCAACATGAAAGACAGACAAGTTTATATTAACGCATTCATTCTAATACATTTTCGTTTCTATAGTAACTGGTCGTACACACTGACGTATAAGTGGAAATTCCATGTAATCTAAGACTAATGAAGTGATTTTATAAAATTTAATGGTGTTTAACAAATTAGAATGTATATATTATCAAACAAAATGAAACACAAACCCTCAAAGCAGATTTTTCAGATTTATTTTTCTTATAAGTCCATTCTAAGTCTCGACTTTGCATATTATAGCAGCCAAGACAAACTTTTCAGAGTACCACAATGCAAGACAAATAAAAAAATTGTAATAATAACTAGCTTTTTTTTAATATAAAGGGGTTAACACAAGTATTTTAGATTATTTACAGAATCATGCTAGGAAATAAAAAAAAAAAAAAGTATACAGTACGGAGTACAATGAACACCAATATGGTAGACGTGGATAAGATAAACAATTAGTGATAAAATATATTTAAGGCTTGACTGTATAGAAAATAATATAATGGTAATTAATACTTCAATGTGATGATATCAGACGCACTTCAAACAAACGTATGTACACACGCGAGAGATGTGACACTGTTACGTGAACTGTAGAGTACTGTGCAGAAGTTTTAGCCAACCTGAGCAAATCGTGTTTAAAGCTATTTATCTGGGGGAGAAGATTATTGGTGTGACGTATATTAGTTAGTTTTTGCTCTAAAATTTCATGCAGCTTCAGTGATATGTGGGGTGGAGGGGAACGCTTTTAAACCGCAAATTTTTGTAAGTGCCAGGTTTAACCCCCCCCCCCCAATACAATGTCTTTTCAAGGAACACCAGTGTTTGTAATAACCATCTAATAAGACATGAATTTTAGAATAAATAATAACTAGTACAACTACAGCTGGAGGGCCTTGAAAAGAAATTCTTCTAGCCACCTCACCTGTCAAGACTGGTGGAAAGCTCCTGTTCCACCATATTAAAATGGAACTAAGTTAGAGAGAGAGAGATACACTAGTGCGGGAACAGATGTTTGCAGCTGCTATGACGTAACTGAGAACTTGTTTCGCAGCCCTTCCACAATGTTAAAATGGATTAAAAAGTTTAATCAATCCTTTGTAGTAAAACTGCTGCAGTATAAGAGGAATAAAACACTCTGGAGCATGCAGTTATAAGAAGATATAAAAATCGAGTCCTGCTGTATTCCGATGTTCTCTAGTGTTTTTTCGCATCCAGATAAAGAGCTGAGACTTTTGCACAGTACTATAGCAAGGCAGACACTGCAGCAGAGCCTGAACTTTGACGTTATGATTATTTAGTTTTTTACACTGGCGGCAGTGGGATCGAGTGAATATGTACACGAGTTGACAGACCAGCATTCTTTTTTGTTTTGGCACGTCATTTTATTCAATTTAACCCTATAACCTTTCAAAAGGTGTGTAGCTTAATAAATGCAAAAAAAGTAATCTAAACCAGAAGATAGAAAACGATGTTGGACTTGGTCCGTGCTCTAAAAGGTCTCAGCGTACGAGTTTATAACCACTGCATGTAAACGACAGTTTTTTAACTGCATAACATCTAATGTCCAAAAAAAAAATTAGCTGCCAAGAACTATAGCCTTTTTACTGTCCAACAATTAGACTGAATTTTTTTTAAGCCACAAGGCCTCAAAGTGCTGCAAAAACTGTCTTTGGATGTCCCTACTATGTCCTCACCCCACTCTCTCTAAAACTCCAGGCTGAGGTAGAGAGAGTGATAGTGCGAATAAAAACAACTAAAACGATGACAACTTCAGCGCAAGATGTTATTAACGCAGTCTAACACATTTTACAACGTATTCCCAGAAACCAAGGAATGATGAAGTGAATGAACTGATGCGCTGCCAGGATGAGGTGATCTGAGGAGGAACTGACCGAGTTCAGATGAGCGAGATGCGGATGGGGATGCTGGGAGACTCATTCCGGGGTGGCGAGTGCTGAGTCACCAGGTGCTCCACTACTGTGTGTTTAGACATGTGCTTCATCAGATAGGTCTCCTGGAAGGGGAGGAAATGTAAAAAGGATAATACTCACGTCATAATGAAGTGTGAAAACTCTGTCTTTAACCGTGCCATGGTTGTTGGTACCAGATGGGCTGGTTTAAGAAACTGCTGATCTCCTGCGAGTGGAGGGTGTGCAGCATGAAACACCTTGTTGATGAGAGATCAAAGAATGACCAGACTGGTCTGAGCTGACAGGAAAGCTATAGTAAATCAAATAAGCACTCTGTACAACTGTGGATGAGCTACAACAGCAGAAGACCACATCTGGGGCACAGACTCACCCAAGCTGAACAGTTGGAAGACTGGAAAAAGAGCAGGTGATTTTTTTATTTGTCTAATTTGGATGAGCCTGTACCCATGATCGCCTCCCATTCTTCTTGGCTGACAGGAGTGGACTCTGATGTGGCTTTCTGCTGTTGTAGCCCATCTACCGAAAGTTTTGTACATGCTGAGATGCTTTTCTGCTCACCACAGTTGTAAAGAGTCATTAGTTGAGTTACTATATCCTTTCTGGCAGTTCAAACCAATTTGGCCATTCTCCTCTAGTCTCTCGGCAAGGTGTTTCCACACTGTTCTGTGTAAACTCTAGAGACTGTTGTTTGAAAATCCCAGGAGATCAGCAGTTTCTGAAATCCAGCCTTTGTAAATCTGGTGTAAACTAAACATTTACACACAACTTTGTAGTAAATTCATTTTTCTTTAATTTGTCCTAAAGGTTTAAAAAAAAAATTCATATTGAACAAACTGACCAACACCTTATCAGAAATTAAATAAAATCGGGGCAACATCAGTAACATTAACCTCTAATGTAGCATTCCTATCTACCAAAAACACCTGATTGTATACAGATCTTGTAGATTAGTAAAATGTAAGATCATTGTTGGCATGAGCCGTGTCTTAAATAGAAAAAACTGTTCACTATGATTTCTCATTGAGAGAGACTTTTCAGCTTTGTCCAGCCCTCTAGTGAATATAACTTAATCCACAGTACTAAAGGTACACAGGTGAGTATAATCTTACAGATACATTATTTTATCACATCCATCCATTATCTATACCACAGGGGAAGCTGGAGCCCATTCCAGCTGACCTTTTTTTCTCTTCTTTACAGAATTAGTCATGTACTCACACTAAGGACTACTTATTTTCTGGAAAGTAACTTGATGCACATCATTTCACGCTGTAAGTGATTAAAATTGTAGTTAAGGTACATACAGAGGTGTAGGCTCGGCCACACATGCTGCAGCAGTACGCCTTGGCGTTTTTGATGGCGTGAGCAGCTAAGTGGATCTGCAGAGAGGCGGAGTCGGAGTAGGCGCGGTAGCAGTTGGAGCACTTGTAAGGCTTGTCTTTATTGTGTGACCTCTGGTGAGACTAAGATGAATAAGAAACACAACATGGATACATGACCATTAATGATTTAAAAGAAAACGGCTAAAATTTTACACTTATTTCATTACTGTTATTCACCTATTGTACTTTTTTTTTTTTTTTAACACTTTACAAATGTGAAGTACATTGAGCTGCACATTCAATGTATTATTAAAGATGCTATTTAAATAAAGTTTATTATTGTTTTGTAAATCCTTCATAAACGTGTTATGACTGTACAATCCAGTATCCCAGTTGTTAATTCATCATGACATTGAGTGCAATATTACTGTTTGGTCACGAAAAACTTTTAAATAACTTAAGTAATGTAACAAAGGAAGAATAATTCCCCTCCCCTCATTTCTACAAACCTTAAAGTGTGTGTTTTAGAGAACTTGATAGGCCAGACTACCAGCACGCACACTACAGGAACTTGAACAGTTTTAGGTTAATACTAAACTCCACCCACTGCCTGCCAGGGTCTTACCTGCAGATTGGAAAGTTGTGTGAAGGCTTTATCGCACCCCGGCTGGATACATTTATACGGCCGGTCACCTGTGTGGATTCTGCAGATGTGTTCAGAGAAATGACAGGTGCTAATTACATATTTTTGCATTTCAACAGCTCAAGCATCTGAATTTCCAGGAAAAAGGGCATGTTTGTTCTTGAAATGACTTTATTAAAGGTCCATAAAGGAGTTTTACTAAGAACCTTTCATAAAAGAAATATATATTTTTGTTTTACAATAAAATGTTATTTAAGAAGCTACTGTGACACCCATCACTATCTGGGTTGGAAAATTTTTTATTAAATAACAGTGACTGTTTTAGCAAAAAGTTATCTTTTTAATAACTTTAAAAAAAAAATCACGAAATTCTGACAGCGTTTCAAAATGTATGATTACAGAATGCTTCATGAAGTTAATTTAAATCATATCTAAGGCAATTTTTTTTTAGTCAGAGAACCTTTTTAAAAATAATTAGTTGTAGACCTCCCTCAGTACAGAATTATATTATAAAGAAACCATTTTTAAAAATTAAGCACTGAAGTTAGCATTAAACTCCAATTGACATTATTTTATAGGTGTAATAGCATTATAATGGAGGCTCATGATTTCCACCACTGTAGCAAAATTATAAAATTGCAGACCCCATGTTAAGAACTACATCCCTTAGGAACCTGGCACAATGCTGCCTAAAGCAGTGGTTCTCAACATGGGGTCCAGGGACCTCCAGGGGTCTGTGAAGCACAACCAGGTGGTCCGGAACCTTTTTTTTTTTTACAGTGATGTAAATCACAAACATCATTATTAACAGAGTTCTTATATTTAGAGGCACCATATGTTAGAAATAGAAAGCTATATGGCTCCAAAAAATATTATTTTAAACAATGTTCATGAAACAAATCCATACAGAGGGGTCTGTGGAATATTTCACTGTTAAAGGGGGTTCCTGGCTACACAAAAGTTTGATAACCACTGAAGGTCAAAAACTCTTGAAATCGATCAAATTGAGGATAACGGAACAAATCATCTGATGACACTGGGCAATTTTACATCAGAAATAAAATGTACTTATTTGCTCACAAGCTTCTTCGTCTTCCTGATGGTTCACGACACCATTTTTTAATAAACTGTCTAATAGGAGATGCAGGATAAACGCAGGCTGTATGCTGCCTCAGATTATAGCCTGAGTAAAAAGCCTTTAGTGTTCTAGCTTTAACTTTAAAATAAGAGGAAGAAAGAGAGGCTTTATTTGCATAGAGCATTTTTTTTTGTTAATTTGCATTGTAATGTATGCAGTTAAATTCAATCCATAAGGCAGATAAGAGTGAAGCTTTGGGCAGCAAAAATAAAACAAAAGTAACTAAACTGCCACGAAAATAAATGACATTACAAACATACACACCCAGATTGATCTCACCTGGTGTGTTGCTGTAGGTGTGAGAGTTGGCGGAAGGATTTCTCGCAGTATGAGCAGTGATAAGGCTTCACCCCCAGGTGGATGCGTAAATGCTGCGCCAGGTACGAGGCATTGGCGAATGACTTGGTGCAGTGAGGACATTTGTGAGGCTTGGCCTCCGTGTGTGACTTGGAGTGAATCTGCATGTCTGACTTGGAAAAGAAAGTCAGTGGACACACTTTACACCTGTGGGGGAAAACAAACACAAACACACACACACACGGCCGCAAGTTAAAACTCATGCAAAGCACCAGCGTCTGGTGTCCGTTTTCCGTCACACAGCACTACACGTGAAAATAGGAAAAGTGTTGAGTGATGGATATGACCAGCAAACTACTATTTTAAAGTTTGCAAACAGATTTTTCTTTTTAAACGTTAAAAAATGGGGGGAGGGGAACACAACAACTCTCAGAACGGAGCTGGGGGGTGCCAAAATTTAATCCTTAACCCCCCCCCCCTCCATTTTTTTACCTGTATGATTTGCCCTCTTTGGCCGTGATTGTTACAGACGACTGGTCAGCTCCTGACGCCAGGATAGGGTAGGGTACAACCAGCAGAGGACCGGACGCATTTTCCGCTTTGATCTTCTTGCGACCTCGTCCTCCGCTTTTTGGGGGCGGTCCCAGCAGTCCCACCAACCCGCTGCTGTTTTTAATTGGCTCCGCCCCGACTGCGCAGGCCAACCCTGAGAGAAGGTTTGTGGAAGGCGCTGATCCCTGGCGTGCGTGGCTGCTGCTGGAGGATGTGGGCGTGGCCAGGCTCACGGACTCTGTCATGTTCTGACTGCCAGTACGAGACGACAGCGCTATACCTGATGATCAGAAAGAGCCACACAATACCTTTGATTCTGTCAACACTTAAAAATAATAACAACAAGCAATAACCGGTTAAAGGTGCAATCAGTGACTTTCACCCTGTAAAGCCACGCCCAAAAAACACATTCACACACATGCCATAGGCTAGAACGCCTTCCTCGTGCAAGAGGCGGAGCTTTCAGCTTTCTGAATTGACAAGCAATTAAAAACACACCCTTGTCCTGATTGGTTGAATGTGGTTGGTGGTGGTTGTTTTTCTTTTTTAAACAAACTTAGTGTTGTTAACAATTAATCAAACTCGTTAATAATTCAGTCGACTATATTATAAGATTTTACAACTTTCAGTCTTCTATTAGTCTGATTTTAAAGGAAAAAAGAATTTATCTGTCTCAATTTTAAATTCTACACAAGGGGGCAGCGTGTAATTATTAAGAGTAAAATGCAGCAATAATTTACATGAAATGGAAGGAACAGTAGAGAGACATGAAAATGCAAGAAACGGAGAAAAAGTTTCAAGAAGACGATGTCATACAGTGGATTTTTTTTACATTTAATTTTCCTTCTCAATAAAGGCATATAAGAGGGAAAAACCTGTGTTTTGTATTTTCTGTTACGGGCCTTGCATTTGTCAGTGATTAATCAATAATTGTTTATTATCTTAACAATAATCACTCAACGAAACTCCTTAAATTTCTCAACTGTAATTCTGTCTAAAAATCACTGCAATAACCAGCTCAATCCAACTGCTAATAATACAGAAACGTGACACACACTACTGAATCAGTAAGCTCTGTTACCTGACAGATGGTTTGCTCTTGATGGCTGGTCTATAATCTGTCGTAAATGCCAGTCTTCCCACAGTCCTCTCGCTTTTAAGGCCGCCTTGTCATCCAGGTTCAAGTTCACATCACCGAGAATGCGTCCTGGGAAAAACGTTAAGGAAAAACAAGTCTGTTTGCAAGAGGGCTTTGTTATAGTGACTTCTCTAAAACACTTGGTTATATGTGTGTTGTTGGAAAAGCGCACATCTTGGCTAAACTTCTTAATTCTGCTCGTTTAAAACCACTGAACTTGTGACCAACTAAACTGTCTAATGATTAAATGTATATTTGGTGTTAATAGTCACTGGTGTTTTCGCAAGGGATCTTATGGTTTGACGGTTAGTCACTGTGTATGAGCGGATGGTTAGGTTGAATACTCACAGAGAGTTTATGGAAAAGTCATTCTCAAAAGACCAATAACGGAACTGGACATTGTGGTTCCTTTTTGGTTTTTGTTAAATACACACACACGCAAATGCAAAGGATTTGTAATAAACTTGTCATTAAAAAATTTTTACCACTGGCTTGTTTTTTTCTTTTTTTTTTAAATCGTTGATTAATATCGTGATTTTTTTTTTTACTAAGTAATCATACTATGAAAATGTCAAACTGTATTTCAAGCGTCTCTAATCATAGGTGCACTTGGTGTAA
Organism: Gogo arcuatus; assembly: GCA_028570945.1. Lineage (NCBI taxonomy): Eukaryota > Metazoa > Chordata > Actinopteri > Siluriformes > Anchariidae > Gogo > Gogo arcuatus. The sequence goes on from JAOTRR010000001.1 coordinate 14,648,859, forward strand.
TAACATGAGACAAGTATGTAAACAAACAATAGCATTGAAATCTCTCAGCATCAAAGAGATGCACAGATTTGATTAATTCATAAATCCGACGACTTCCGGATACGACGGCAGGACTTCGCCCCCTAGTGGCGGTCGTGTTGTATTGCGTTGACATACTGCTCGCAAAGAAGAGTACTGCCTACATAATGTGGAATTCAAAATATAAAAACGTTGAAAATTTATTTCCTGTACATATTTGTGACACATATGATACATCTGTTACTTATACATGCAATTATCAAGCTAGCTAGTTATGAAGACCTCCAGCTGTATTCCTGATCAGCTAACATCAGCTAGCTAGCAAATTCATTAAAACAAGACGTTCTAAATAACTTATTACTTGGTAAAACTCATGCATGTTACTAAAATGCGAGTGTGTCTGAAGTAAATATGCGATTTAAAATACAAAACGGTTAATAACTCATTCTTGGTGTGTATTTTTTGAACAAAATATATTACTTCCGGTGGCATCCTGAGAGAGTCGATTCTCCCTGCAGCCGCGCGCGACTCTGCATTCAAAACAAACGACTTCCGGTTTTTCGCCGTTCGCCGGAAGTAGTGAAAAGCGGCAACTGATTTTTGGCTACATTTAATTGTTGGTCAAAACGTTCAGACAGTTGTTTTAACAACATTTTTGAAGTAAATTAATGTTTATTACACTTGTTAATAAAAAAAGAATTAAACCAAATATCACCAAGAAGTCGTATTTAAGTCGAGGAATTGTTAGCATGTTAGGATTTGGCCAGGGCTAATTAATGACTCTTATAATAATCTTATTTAAGAATTGTTATATAAATAACTATACATAATACTACCTCAGGTGGATATAATCCAAACAGAAGATATGTAGATTAGATTACAGATCTGAATCAGAGCAGAGCTGTTTATTGTTTACTGTAATATTGTTACATCCCTAACTTCAACAACAACAAAAAACTGAATCACAACACTGAGGATGTGAGCTACAATACTGTACTACAGAATATAACATAACATGACAATTGTATTAAAATACTAATTTTATGTCAACCCCCTCTTTAAACTGCCACTGGATCACATCTTAGAGCTGACATCAGGTTATTATCAGCTAAAATTATTGGTCTGTAAGAAGTATGAAGTGATGCAGTGTGACGTGACTGACACATGACGTCATGCCAGTTACCTGCGACAGAGCTGGACGCAGGTCGGGCGTGCAGGGCCACATCAGGCTGCGTTGGGCTATGAGGAGGAAGGCCAGGCATCTGCTGAAGCTTGGGCACTGCCATGCTGTGCGTCCCACCTTCCGCAGGTGTCGGGGGAACCAGCAAGGGCTGCTGGGATTGAACCGATGTAGGGGGCAGGTGTGGAGGTCTGATTTTCTCGGCCATCAGCTGCTCTTTGATCTTGTTAATTAGAACAAGGTTGTCCAGCTGAAAACAGTGAGTGCAGGGACATTTGAATAGTTCGAGTAGCCGTCTACTGGTTAATACCAGCTAATCAGCTAAGCCAAGAATGCCTGCTAGCTAAGCTGGTACTAGAACAAGCCTGGTACACTGCGGTGATTAAGTATTAATCATACATGTTAAGTATGATGATTAAGTATTAAAGTTCACTAAAAATCCAAATTACACAATGTTCCATTTAATCGGAACGTACTCGATCAGCAAAGACATTTCTGATGTTGACGTTTGCTTCTTTAGATTTGCACTGAAGCTCCAACGCTAACGTAGCTAAGAAGTAGTGGAATTCTCTCTCACGCAGAATGTTTTCTGTAAATATCTGCCTCAAAATACGTCCCACAGTTGATGTCACACAGAATTCCCGATGTGGTTTACAACACCTCAGGACTTACTATACTATATAAAGATGGATAGGATTGACAGTGTAACGTTATGGAAGGGATGGCCATCTTGAAATCATGTTTTTTCTTTTAGCTTAAACTTTTAATACTTACATTAGAAAGATAGACGACCTGCGCTAATTTGGACAAAGTTGTTTATTGTTTTTTTAAAGATTATGCTTCTTTATCATGGCATTTAAAACAAACTTTATGGACATTCAGCCATTTATAGTTATGTAAAAGATTTTGGATGCAATACGTTAGTCTTAGAGTTCTAGAGAAAAGTATTTATTTATTTATTTATTTTAAAGTACCTTGTCTCGGTTGACTGACAACATTTGGGGTAATGGGAACATTGTATAAATGAGATTTTTTGCTAAACAACTCCTTTAATTCAAGACTTATGTGAGCACAGGGGCTAAACTGTAATTCTGAGAGTAAATCAATATACAAGAACAGAATGTGAGGTAAAATAAATAGTATTTATCATCTTAAAGTTGTAATGCATCTTGTAGTGATTTAAGTAATGTAATATTCATGAATTAAAGACTCTCACCTGGCCAGGCATTGCAGGGGGCGGAGGCCAGAAGTATGGGTTATTAAACCGTGGCTCGGCCATGCTGGGGAAAGCAACAGCACACAAACACTCAGTTACATTCTGCTCAACATACAGCCGCTACAGCTTGTTCACTATTACGGTAAAACAAACGTAATCGGACATGGAGTAAGATCATTTGCTCGATATTAAAACTGTTCTCAAAATACATACAGGAAATGTTTATCTTCAACTATACATGCATCAGGATGGTAAATTGGTATTTATATAATGGTGTGATGTACGTATTTATCTGAGATCTGGGCTCTGTTCTTGATACGTGGATTACTGACTTAGCTGGATTGCATTGTTCAAAGTGTCATGTGAGTTGTTATACAAAAATAATTGATGACGGGGTGGTGTGATGAAGTTACTTCATCACACTTATGTTATAGCAGATATAAATAGTCGTCCCCTCACCAGCCTCATTTTTCTCTCTCCTAAAGTTAAAAAGCCAGAAGAAAAAAAAAAAAAAAAGAAAGAAAAGACAAAACAAAACACTGCTTGTCATGAATTTTTAGCAGGTACTAATATATGAAATCACACACTATATTTTAAGTGTTTATAACCAGTTAGGCTCTAGATAATGTATGTAGAATTTGCTAATGTAGAGTGTAACACAACTGATACCAAGATGGAAGTGATGTGGTGACCACAAAGAAAAAAGTCATCGGTGTGACCAGTGCAGAAGAATACGCTATGTTTCAGTGGTTAATGTATATTTGGAGGGGAAAATAACTTCCCTCAACTACATATCTTGCAGCTTAATGAAGTGAAGCAACCTGGGCAAACAGAGCCCCTCCTAGTCCTCCATCCCCCCAAGTCATGACCCTACAAACAAAACTGGCAGCACACTATCACTCATGAGCACAAACCAGCTCATGTAAAAGCTCCTGAAAGAAATGCGCATGTGCGTTTACACAAAGTCGTCACATAACGCAGTCTAAAAAAAAAAAACACCTTCCCCTCGAGCTCCAACAGGAAGTGTAACAGACACTCAACCACCATTAAGAAAACATTCTGCAAAAGTCTGGGGTTCATACGCCTGGACATATCATCTTTATTATTTTTGGCTAGTGCAAATGAACTCCTCTGTGCAGACCCCTAGTCAAACAGCCTTCAACCCGGAGCACGCTGCCAAAACATGCACGGCCTAGCGTCGCAGGGCAAAAAAAAAAAAAAAAAAAAAAAATCCATAATGCATGAAAGTGATATTCGTCAAATAATCCAGTCTTGTAGAAAGATTTTTAGAAGGCCGAGTTATTTCTCAGAGAAACGTGAACGGAGGTATGACTGCAAGCTAATGCACATTTTGTTGCACATTAAACTCATTTTCACACTTGGGTTGCATAATGCAGACAAAAATAGCTTAATGGCCATGCTGCAATTGTGTTACACACATAAGCACAACTTGTGATGACACATTTACACTTATGTTCACACTAGGCATGTGACAGTCCATTTTCTATGTAAATACTGTACATGACACGGAGCCATGGTAAAGCGACGTATCCAAATAACTGCTCAAAAAATCCTGTGCTGTGCGCGGTCTGACGTTTTGTCAGTTCCCCGCTCGCAACTTTAGTTCCTACCTGCAATTAGTTCCCATTTACCGTTTGAAAAACATGGCTTGAATAACCTCGGTTTCACCTTATCCTGTCATATACAACCTCTTATTAAATGTATACAGAGACATTATGCAGAAAAATAAATCTTGGAAGGAAGTAACAGAGATCATTGGTGGGTCTGGTGAGAATATGTAGCTAGTACAGGTAGCTTGCTTTGCTAAACCTAGTACAAAGCCAAGTACTTAACATGAATACAACTTAAGCAGAAGTGGTGTGTATAAGTCATATAGTGGGTGTAGGCTATACATTTTGGTTACTACATTAACCAAATTCATCAAAATTAAAAACAAAACAAAACAAAAGCTGGACAGGCCACACCCACAAGTGACAGACTAGTCACAAGTGACACTGGTGACTTTTCGCTTGCTGGTGTGAACATAACGTTACAGACACATTAATATTTTCATGTCCATTGCTATGACAGAAAAAAGAATCTGTTTTGGAAAGTACGACATCATAAGAGTGAATATAATTCACATATTGAATGCGATATCAGTATTGCGATAACGATTAACAAACGATATATTGCCCAGCCCTATCTGATAGCTACACAATAAATTCTTGAATGTAAAGAAACGTGATGTTAAAGTGTATATTATATTAAGACCCATTCAAGGAATTTTGCAAAATTTGAAGCTTAATCGTTGTGAAATAAAACATTAGTCTAATCTGCATATAAGAAGTCGTCACCATGTACATTTGTACAGGCCTAGGAGTTGGATGTATAACCAGAATTTTAGGTTACAGTGCTGTACAAATACAACGCCTGGGATTAGGATTAAAGATAGATAGAGATCCTAAAATCCTTCTATAAAGTAAAATCAATGATGCAACCGACAGCATGCTTTATATTGTTTAATATCCGTGTATGTGAATACGAGATGAGAGAGAGAGAGAGAGAGAGAGAGAGAGAGGAGGTGCAGGGCTCCAGCATTGCAACACTCCACCACTGAAATCAGAAATCCGTGTAAAAAAATGCAAAAATAGTGGAAACCATTTGTACCATACATACAATACCCGTCCTCTGCGACTGTCACTGTTATCGCCTTAAAACCCCTGAAGAAACACGAGGTCACAACTTGGGCTACTTAACTTTTCTCCTTTTTAATCTATCGGCATCTTGGAAGTTTTATCGTCATCCTTTTTTAAAACATAAATAAAACGCAAAGTCAAAAAAGCTCCTTAAAAACAAACCGTGGTTTGGAGGCTGGCGGAATAAAAGCGCGATGCGCACCGTGCCTGGGCCGCCTCTCCCACATTCTCAGACAGTTTTATTAAAAAATTCAGACAAAAGGAAAACAAAAATGGCAGCCTGTCTTTATTTTTATAAAGGAACCAGACGCCATATTCTGCAGATCCCCCAAATTTGCACGCAGAAACGAATCCTAATAACTAAACGGCTCGCGCGACACCTTAAAGAAGCCATGCGTTTATTTGCATTAAGAGCTCGAATGATTGTTTACTTAGATCTGCAGGTTTGAATAGCCCGGCTCGAAGAGGGGAAAAAAAGACAGAAAAAAAAAACCCGAGACACTTCCTACAACAATCATGCCGCACAAAATCGCGACGAACGGCACGCAGGCTCTGGGCTGGATTTTTCCCCCTTAAAATTCAATTAACTATAATCGCTAAATAACATCCGGCAATTATCACAGCTGCACAAAACAGTAGTTTAATGCACTGAAAAAAAATCCACGTCAGACGCTTGTCTTCAGCCATTCCCCTGCTTTAGATTTCTTTTATTTGAACTTTTCCGAGCTCTGGGATAACTCCGGACAAATCCCACAACACAATGCGTAAAATGCGCAAAATAACAAATGCGCCACTAATCAAAGATACGCATACTCACCCCCTGTGGGTCAATCCCGAATCAATGTAGTTTTTTTTAATTAAAAAAAAAAGGTAAAGATCTTCTTTCAGCTCGCTTTCAGTCGGAGTTCAGACCTTCCGGGTCGCCTACTGTTCACTTCTGGGTGCTGCAGGCACACAGCTCAAACACACATCATTATTTCTGTTCAGCTCCAAAATAATAATAATAATAATAATAATAATAATAATAATAATAATAATAATAAT
>JAOTRR010000001.1:14691177-14705258 GCA_028570945.1 Gogo arcuatus
GGGAGGAACATAAACCCAGAGCCCAGGAGACGGCTTTGCACCTCTGCACCTGAGCCGTACCTTATCTCACCAGCACTGTGTTCGCCGAGAGCGTTCGGCCCGACTGAGGTCACCCAGACAGAGATTCAGATTAGAAAACGAGTGAAAACGAGTGACTGACAGGTGCACAACTGTGAGCAGGTTGAAACAAACTAAAAATATCTTGTACTTAAGGATTACGTGTAAACCTAGTATAAAATCTCCTTATGAAAAATGTGTCAGATCCAGTATGTAGATTAACTCGATGCACAGTGTATATAAATGGTGAACACAAACTAAACAGGGATGAAGCACAATTACACGGCTTATACACAGCTTATGCCATGTTTATGCAGCTGTGTCACAGGACATTTCGTTTCTAACAGACAAACAAACGAATCCCTAAAGCGAGTCATTACATGCTTCTGATTTCATCCACCCTCCTCAAATCATAGATCCATTTATTAGAGACTGGACATTTTTTGAAGCGAGTGTCCGTCAAACACCAAGGGTGCTTTCACATACACAGTGTTTAGTCCGTTTGAATAGAACCATTTCAGCCAAATTCTAGCAAATTTCCTTTGGCATGACAAAAGCGTTTCGACTCAAATACAAGACGTGAACCAAACACGCTGCGTGCTTTGAGTTACGGGTGAGACATTTTATCACAGCTGCTAAAATAAGCCACGAGCCGCAAACCGAGCCAAAGGACAACTGGGAACTGGGAACCTCCCACATTAGAGCGCTCACGTGAACTCAGCTGTATGAGGTCGGAAATAAAAAGAATACTCACTGTACACATTCTATAAAAACCGGAATTCAAGTTGTTTGTTTAGTGCTTAATTTATTGTTAACGTGGAGGTGATAATCCATTGAATTAACAGCACTGAAAATTACATTCAACAGCAGTCTGATCAAGAGATCTTGCAGAAATCTTTGATAAATACTTCTCAAACTATCACCTGGTATTTAGCGATTTCGAATATAAACAGAAACTCAAAAAACCTGAAATCATGCCGTTATTACTTGTTCACTCTTATAAGCGCTGTCATGTTCAAGAGACGTCACGGAATCACAACCCGGAGACTTCGGAGCTTTTTTGACTTTCAAAGTAGGAATTATGAGCTGGAGACTCGTTCAAATGGATCTTTTCTACTGCGGAGTTGGAAATCTCCCGGTTCCCACTTGCTCATGAACGTAATATACATGCTGTGGAAATGCGATACGTTCTGGAGATTTGGACTGAAACAAAAAGAGAAAATAAACAGTGAATGGGACACAAAAACATGTTTTAAACTAGTAATTTCTATAATTATTGAGCTTGGCTATGTTTTCTACTTGCTTGTGTGATTTTTTTTTTTAATCAGTTTTACGTACACTTGGAAAAAGTTTGTTTACTGTTTGTCCACCGCTGTATTTCCAACCAATGAATGAAGGAGTTTTACCCTCATGTTTTCAGCTCTACACACACACACACCAAACCAAACCAAACAGCAAACGAGCTAAAAATGTCAATTTTCCCTGATTCGGATTAATAGGTGTGATGAGCAGGACTATTCACTGATGTGTTCTGTGACCTGCTCAGCCGTCTGAAACGTTCATGGAACACTCGTGGCATGATAATTCCAGCATACTGCCAAAAACAAGCAGCATTTCACAATTACTTCACACCAATTATAACAATCGCTAAGCTCATATTTCCATCACTTCGTTGTTATTTGCGCAACACAACAAGAAACGTTCTCCGAGGAGATGACAAGGCGCTTTTTTTGTCCAACACAGTGGCGCTGACTTCCTCTAACTCTTAAGGTCATGTTTATGGAGGTGAAAAAGCATTTTTCTGCAGTGTTCCACAGTGCAGCCTCAGCTCGATAATTTATCCTGGACAAATATCTGCGGAGTGAAAGTGCAAACAAGCCTTCGGGTCACTCCCGGAAGCACGAAAGTTATTTCCCACAGAGAAGCTGCGCTCTGGCGGAGTTTGGGAACGACGTGATGGATGTCTGGTCCTAAGGAAGGTGCGGAGAGACAGATGCTAAACAGCTGTGCTGATTTACTAAATCGATCCAAAACCCCCACCTGAGTAATTAAATCTCATCTGGAGCAATCTATAAAAAGCTTGTGTTCCTATACGCAGAGGAATTACACAAGATTACAGAGCAACAGTCAGTGATCTGTGTTAATTCTCCTGCTTAATCACGGGCGAGTGGTCCACCGGCACGGGGTCAGGCATCAGCACCTACTCTTACACTGAGGAGTGTGTGAGTAGCAGCAACGCTAGCATTCAGACTCGACGCATCAATGAAACAAAGCCTCTCTGCTATGCACTGGGCCTTAAAGCACAAGAGGCATGACGATTTTGCAGGATATAATCTAAAAAATGCGGGCATTTCATTTCATCTGTTTGAAGAACTAAATTGAAATCGCAATTAAAATGTTGCTGTTCTAAAGCTTTGGAATTTGGTGAAAATCTACTGTGAGGTACCAAAACACCTGTTAGCCTCTAGTCGATCTGCGTTTTGTCAAAATTACACACACCAAAAATAAACCACATTGGCCACTAGCCAACGAGCAAAAACTTAGCAACTGGCTAAGGATACAAATGCCCTACCTTTTTCCTGACACCCCTCCCACAATGTCTTTCATGTCTAAAGATTGTCACACTGTCAGGACTATCTTATTATATAGCTAGCGTTTTTTCTTACCAGACACCATTTTGTTTCATTTTTAACAAAATGAATCCTACTCTATAAATCTTTCAAGAAGTGAAGCACCTAAAACCTGTAACTCACACAAATCTCAGTACTGATGAGACGGAATGAAGCAAAGCCCAACCCACTGGTGATCCTTCTGTATGTCTGACTATTTGTATGAAGCAGGTCTAACCTACATTTGATCAGAAAGTTGTTTTTACTCGCTGGTTAAAAATGTACTGAACTGTGGGAAAGTTTGCTGGAACGTCTTGTTAAAATATGAAAAGCATTTTCAGGAAACACCCAAAATGGCTGGGACTGGCAGCCTCTAGTTAAGGGTGCGGGAATCCATCATCATCATCATCATCATCATCATCATCATCATCACCACTGATGGCAATCCAGGCAGCATCTATGACTAAACACTAAAGCAACATTTAACAGTTAACATTAAAACTCAATTAATAAAGAGTTTTAATTAAATTTAAAACTTTGACCTATTTGCACAGCCCTAGCCGGCTGCTTCATTAAAGAAGTCATTTTAACGAAAGCAGATCATCAGAACACGGCTGCTCCAGGTACCAGTAATTTACCGTTACCAGTAAATTTGACATTTGAAACGAAACATGATTACATAAATAAATTGAAAATAAGACAGGTACCAAACTTTGTCCATGGTTAGCTTATTCACAATCTTTCCCGTCCTGAATCTAGCTAACAGACTCGCCCGCTTGTATGGTAAGTTTAGCCGCCCTAATGTTAACCCTAGAGCCCCTAACTTTTGGAAACGCTGCTGGGCCCGTTTTAGTTTGAAAACTCCAGGGCAGGATTTTAGTGTAGACGGGCGAAAACGATGACGCAGACACCCATGTTCGCTTTCTGATTGGCCATTACCGGTCATGACATAGGAGCGTGACGAATCAGGGAAGGCTATCACATGACCCTTTCCAAGAAGAAAACAAATGAGATCAGCTGTTTATACCGGCACGCGCATGCCCAGTGTAGGGGAATGGTCATGTGATATGCATTTTCAGGCATGTTAGTATGGACGGAGATTATTTCTGATACAAAGCTAAAACGCTCGTCCGGACGGACATCGTTTTGATTTTAAAACTAAAACGTATTAATGTGGACGTAGCCTTAGGCTGGCCCCAGACTAGAGGATAATCGGGTCAATTTTGGGTCCGATTTGCCCCTTCAGAAAATCGCAGCGGCGTTCCCGTCTCGATTCTGGTTGGAAGCGATTATCGTTTTACAGGCACAATCTTAAGGTCACCAACTGGATCGGAGCTTCCCAGCTTTAGAATCTTAATTATCAAACATGTTTGATATTTACGATTAGAAATCGTGTAGTGTGAAAGGAACGCCAATGGAATATTGAGCACAGAGCGAGTTGACCAGGAAGCGTCTTGTTTAGTGGCATCTCCAAGGCAGCGGAAGGTCGGAGAGTGTATTAAAATAACTACATTTCTAACAACAACAGGTTTCACTCTCCCCTCCAATTGCGTACCGAACAATGTGAGCTTGTAGCAGTAGCTTGCACTGGCTCACCTCCAGCTCACGCTGCACTCTTATTTTTCTCAGAGCTTTCTGCCTTTTTTTTTTGTTTGGCCACTCTGAGTGCTTCAAACTCTGAACTTCACAGAGTGAGTTTCTGCGAGACCCCAAGTCCCTGGAATCATCACTTTAAAATCCTTCAGTATAATCGCCAAGCGTGTGGTACTGTATCTCGACTGAATCGTCTGGTGTGTGGGTTCTTGCGATTAAAATATTAAAAATCAGTTAAATCTGTCATAATGTCTGTGATCTGAAGAGCTGAAAAGCCTCTAGTGTGTACCAGGCTTTACCCTACTTAACAGTCTACTCCTTAATGAATTCATGAATGAAAGAATAACGAGGCTATAGAAATAACCTTTAGTCAGATGTTTGTAAAAATAGCCTACTTATAAATCCTTCTTTCTACACCAGTCACCCACAGACAGACTAACAGAAGCAGGAAGTCACCGTTTTCACTCATTTAATGCCGTGTTTAAACAATCCAACTTTTGATGTTTATTCATTTCATCAGTTTGTATGAATGTTTATTGATTGATTGCATTGGTACCAAACTAGTACCGTTACCATTCTACCATGCCAGGTACCGTACTGAACCAACCCTATATCAGAATCTAAAACACTTATCCAACAACAATGGGGAAAAAAAACCCCCCATAAATATTCAGCATCATCTGATTTAAAAATCACCCTCGCGTTTCTTAATGATTTTATTTTCTTTCTCCTCCTGAAAATGCTTTCCCAGGTAGCGCGTGTAGTCGAGTTTTTACCACCCAGACCGAATATACAGTCTTAAAAGCATCCGTTTTTCATTCAGGGCTCGGGAAGTGTTTAATATCTGGAGGACGGTCACGGATACATGCACTACGAGACTAAATATGGAAAGTAGCAGCGTTCATGTATTTTTTTTTTTTGGATGGAAATAAAAATCAGAGTAGCACCTGTAAAAATGTAAAACAGGAAATGACCCCAGGGCTCCATGTAAATTTAATCCCATCCGAATAAGGCTTTAGAGGTACTGCTTTCAAAAAAATCTAATTAAAAACTCAAGATTTCCCAACACCTGCTCATATGAGGGAAATCCAGACCAGACAACCTGCAGGTTTTTATTGCATTTCATATACAGCAGACGAAGGATCATCTGCTGAAAGCTCAAATAAAACACAAATGATGGTGCGGTGATGATTCTGTGACAGCACCAGGACGGCTCTCAGCGCTTCACTGTGGAATAAACCGACGTGAATGTTTCCATCCTCCCGTGTGTACTTTTATAAAAACGAATATCAGGCTCTCTCACGGTGCAAGGCTGCTGTTGGAAAAGTCTTCCACGCTGCCTCATTACACGGCAGGTTGTGTGCGAATACGTCCTCGGCAGCTTTGTCGCCTTGTATTAGGGATTTGGCCAAGCGTGTAACAGAACGCGACGCTCTGCCTTTCCCTGCGGCTGTTTTTCCCGATGTGCTGCTTGATTCCCCGCTGAATGCCTGCAGCATTCTCAGGGCAGCAAGACACGAGAGAAACGAAAGGCTCTGGTAGCTGCTTCTTTTTACACAGAAAATGAGAAACACCACGAAGGGAAAAGTAAGGAGAAGGAAGGTCAGCTCAGACGGCACTTTCTCACAAAGACACAAAAAGAAGGACTTATTTTCTCAACCAGTGTTTGTCTGTTTATGGCCAATGACTACAGGAAGCAACAACATCAGAGGTTTAATGTGAAGATAGAATATTTCCCAGTATTGGATTTTGAAGGAATTACACCACTCGCTTCCTCTCTATCTAAAGAGAGCGCTGCACCTGTAGTCTTTTAGTCTGTCCAGCTCCCTCACCAGGCAAACAGAAGCTTCTAAAGCTTCAGTTTTCATGTTAACATCTCCATCAACGCCATCACACCTGTCATCGTTTAGAGCTCTAACTATCTGATGTATAGCTGCACTGCATTCTGGGACTTTGAGTCCAGTGTTTGCACCATCATCATCACTAATTCTGCGCTGGATTTCTCATTAATGTGACATGGCTGGAAAATAGTGAATGGTGAGAAAAGTGTGTTCTTGATGCTCTTACATTTGAGATGGGTGATTTTTTCCCTCCTATTAGACGCACTAGCAATAACAACGCTAGCTTCTGACAGGAAACTAGAGCACCAACCAACAAATTAGCACCACGATCACTAAACACATGACAAATATTTTCAGGGTGGTGGTGGGGGTTAATGTTAATTAAATGATATCTACATAACACTGTATATATGTGAAAGTTAAAATAAAATCTAATGTTGAACACTTGGGTCTGCTTTAACCTTACTGAATGCCTCAACATGGAAAAATCTATTTCCAGATCTTTTTTTTATTTCATATGATAAAAAGTCTCTTTTTGTGATATGAAAATTTAATATCAGTAGGAAACACCCTGATGGCGACACAGATACCGGAATATTCATTCATTTTTCAATGTGTTGGAATGAAAAAATATAACTGCGTCGTTATCCTTTCCATGATTCAGAATTTATTGAGACTCAGATCTCATTTCAGGTTTCTCACACTGAACATTTCTCAACATTTTTATGAAGTCGTATTTCATCCTCCGTACGGTGGCCAATAGATTATCCAGTGTTCGTTAAAGAACCCTAAAGCAGGAAATAAAACTCACAGCTACGAGTCTTTAAACTGACGGAAGCTCCCTGAAGAAATGAGAGTATTAGTTTGCTTTGAGTTCAGTTTTCACTGAAGTGAAGAACAGATAATGAGAGGAGTGTGTGTGAGTGTGTGAGTGTGTGTGGGGGGGTTAAAGTAAAAGTCGATGTAATTCTAGATGTTTAAGTGCGTTAGAGAAACACCTGAGGTTCCTGAGGGGAAGAAGGGACGAGAGAACGGAAAGGAAAAGCAGCTGCAGAATGCAGTCTACGGGAAAAAGGAGTGAAATTCAAATAAGATTACGCGTGCAGAGTGCTGATGCCAAGTGCACGCCACATGACTTAAACACTCAGAATTGCTGACCGTTTCACACTACATGACTCGATTCGTTAGTCATCAGGTGTTTGGTGTTGTAGGGGAGAGCATGACATGGGCGCTCACAGACGAGGCGTTCACACCACACAATCTTTCACCTGCAGAGATCCCTGCTGAAGCTCACCTCTGTTCATCATGTGACTTTGTACACTTGAAATACAAACACACCATATAACCTTTGGTCCATCTGACGCAGATACAGTCGCACTCTCTATCACGTGTCACTTCTCTATCTAACAGTCTGAGGACTGCGTCCAACATCCTTCTGAAGGAGTCGAGGTTTCTGCAGCCGGCCCAACACCAGTCAGGAGATGTTTCTCAACACACCGATCAAGAAGAACACATTTCAGTCTTTGGGACGAACGGTTTTGGCAAGGAACATTGTGCAACACCTCTGCCGAGTTATACAAAATCATTTTCCTGGAGAACTTCAAAAAAATAAAAATAAAGGGTTGCAAGACAAAAGGTAGAAGAATTAAAACCAAGTTTAATTTAAACCTGAGAGGATCATGTCAGGTTTGGTGGATGTGTAAAATTGTAGATTATCTGTATAACCGTGAAATAATTCTGTATACACGCTGTTTAAAAAGTCAGGTACTGATGAGAGTACAATTTACGATTTATAATACAATTTATAATCCACATGTAGCTCAACTGATAAACACCAAGCCTCATTTACGATGACATATGAGCAAATTTCTTCGTAAATTGTTCGCAGGAGCATTTCCTTATAAGGAAACTCGCTTGATTCATCAGCTTCAACTCGTATAACCCTCAAGGAGTTTCTCGATTTTACGATTTTATATACGGATTGCTCCGTCACATTTAAATCACATATTTGTTTAAAGTTTTAAATCTGGCTGTTCAATCCAGCCAAAAGTAATGCCACCCTATAAAGAGAGGGCGCGTTAGTGTGTGGTAGATGAAGATTTAGCTGCACTTGAGGCGGTCTTTCACTATTTAGTCATCATTTCGTCGTCTCTCTCTGTGAGCATTTCCTTTTACGGCATTTTGTAGGCGTGGCAGCTGTGACGTGAATGCGTATAGTAATCTACAGGTGATTGGTGTTTATCAACATACACACACAAGTACGAAACTTGTGTTTCTGGTAGGAATTGTTTTTCGTTCAGTTGAAAAACATTTACACACACAAAAAAAAGGGCCAACGCAGGCTAAAATGCTCAACATGAGACATCGTTCCTAAACACAATCAGTTACGGCCTCTAAGAAAGCACGAAATAACATTCAGTAGCCATGAACCGGAACATATAATTATTTATGTGCTTGCAAATTTAATAGCATTAAAGAGAGATGTCAAATTTGGAAAAGGAACAGCCAGTAAACTTGTTTTTTTTGTTGTTTTTTTTAAATGCAAAAGCTCTCAACAGTAAAACACATCACTTACCTGCGTGGGAATGAAAACTACAGTAAAAAGCGACCCTGCTGCAATTAAGCTTTGCGTAGTACGCCTGCCGTGACCCTTTTAACCCCTCGTGTCTTACGAAGCCATGCTCAGAGCTGAACACACCTCATTCGGCAGAAGAGGCTTTGCTGTGGATAAACAGTCTCAATAGGAGCCAAGAGCATCTGCTCAGGAATTCACTGCCAATTTGCTCTTTGTAGTTTGAAGTACACGCTTGGCAATATGGCGTTCCCGCTTCCTCAGGGATCGTTTCAATTCCGATGAAGGGCCTCGGTGCCTAACTTAGGGCCTTCTGAAGTGCAGGGAAGGAGTTTCAAAACCCGAGCAAAGGAAACACAAGCTCCGTAACTGTCCCTGTGGAGAGCATCTCCAAAGAGACCACCGCGAACTGTCTGACAACCGCGACATGTTGCACCAATTACCTCTACACTGAGGTGGCACACGTTCCGACATCAGGTGACCTTGTTTTGTGTCAAATTCATACACTTGAAAGTGTTAAGGGGAGAATCGGGCAAGCTGGGAGGCTCGCCTGCCTTAAGGTTCAGAGAAAAATCTTTTATTGATTAAATGTAAATCAAACATGGCTCCTTTGTTACTTAGAAACAAAACATTCCGGTCATAGAAATACGAAACCTAGATGCTGCTTCGAACCCTGTCCACATGTACAAGGATATTTTTGAAAATGTAGCTTTTACCAGAAATTTCCGTCCACACAAAAAGCGTTTTCGAAAACATATCTCCGCCACATGAAAACACCAGTCCAGGAAGTGGTGATATTACGTCATACGCCGTTACATCAAGTTACGTATTGAGCCATAGAGATGGCGAAAACACGACAAATACAAGGATTAATTAGTGCGGACTGACAATGAGGTCGAACTCCTGCCTAAGGTTATGTTTGAATTAAAAAAAGGTTCGTTGAGTCTTGTCCAAAACCTATGTTTGCAGTCCGGATTCATATTCCATCTCTCCGGCACAAAAGTGTATTAGCAAAAAAAAAAAAGAAGTTAAACTGCAAACATGCTGTCTGACCAAGTAACTGATCAGTAACCCGATCAGCAGCTGCCCTAGCACATTCATAACACACAAAACCTGTGTTTTTCACAACTGTACGTTTTTTTATGTCTACACGGAAACTGAAAATGGCATTTTCAAATTTCTCCACCTTTCAGGGCATTTTTGGAATTGACCCAAACCTCGGTATTCGTATGGATGGAAGACCAAAAACAAAAACAACCAACTCAACGTTTTCAACACATATCCGTAAACATGTGGACAGGGCCTGAGATCGATGCGTATACAGCGGCTTTTCACAACACTGTCTGCACTGAAACACTTTAATATTTGGACGGAGGATCATTGGCACCTCACAGCAAGACGACTTTAAACAGTAGATATCTATGAGTCTCTTTACTCTTTATTACTGTGTAAACATTAATGAACGTTAACAAATTCACTTTAACTCCACCTCAGTTCTTAGCTAATGTTCTTAATGTTTTGTAGATCATGAGAAGTTCACCAAGACTAGTTTTGCGATTGGATCTGTAGTTTCTAATGTTGTACTGAATATTTAAAATGGTGACACTAAATTACAGAATTTATTTTCAGTGTTATAAAACTTATTTCTGCAGACATTATATAAATGCATTTTTACTAGTACTACTGTTTCGCAACACTTCAAATATCCTGACGTTATTTTTGTCGTATCACCCAACCCTGACCAGCGCTCCACATTTTTATCACGTTCTTTAATCATGACCAGTCTTTCATCTTGGTGATGGTTTCACCAATTTGGTTTTACTGCACGGCAATCCAGGTCACATATTTAATCTGAAACACTTCATCCAGCCTTGCCATTTAAATAATATACGGAGGCAAACACACCTACATTTTTGTACAAAATAATAGCGCCTGATAAATTACTTTGTTTTGCAAGGTTTTGATCTCACAGAGAAAATGAGAAAGTTCACCATCATTTTAACCTTCATGCCAAGGTTACTAATCACGACCCCATTGTCTTAATATAATACATATATAAAATTAAAAAATATAGATAAATAGACACTGATATATCCTACTTTCATAATGACATGTTCAGCAGACCTGATGATCAAAAGTTTTCCCACGACTGCTACCACAACCACATTGCAAAAGTGAATCTTAAATTTCCAAACCAACAATCATGAAGGAACAGACAAGGTCTATATTTTGCTTCTAAGATGAATAACCGGAAAAGAAGGCTTTGCCTTGAAAGCAAACCTACACCTGAGTACGCACATTTATTAAATGAGTCAATATGCTCGAGGTGTCGACTGCGTCTATCGTGTTGTCTCAGATTTCTCTTAGTGAACTTTTTATAAGAAGAGCATCAGATCTTATCAAACTTTACTTCTGTGGCACAACCAGTATGACAACCGAGAGCATCACCCAACACAAGGAGGACAGGAAGGAGCTGAATTCGTTCTGCTTTGCTTAACAAACATAAACCTAAGGACATGTACATTGATGTAAACCAGAGTTACTAATTATGATCAATCCAAATGGGTTTTCCAAACCCACCTTAGACATGGATTAGTTTAGCTGGACTGAGTTGTCTTGAGATAACTGTTTGACATACTGAGAGCAGAAACCATGATCAGCAAGTCAAAAATTACAAGTATTAAAATCACAATCTCATCACTATTCCTCCTAATCCACTGTGAGCAATGAGCATAGACGTTGTACCATGGGACATCATACACATTAGGGGTACAAACTATAGGCTATAGGCTTCCACATGATACGACATACGATTTCGATTCTTAAGGCAGCCATTCGATATTTGACGATATGACTAAATCTGCCATGATACAACATGATTCAATTTGAAAAAATCACATCCTTACACTCAAAACCTAAACGTCTACACAGAACTCCATCTATTTCAACTAAGCTGCTTGTTTAGTTCATCATGGACACGTTTTCTTTACAACGGAGCACAAAACACCAAAATGTAGGCAATTTCATCTGTTCAAGAACGGAAACAAATTATGATTCAGGTTCCTGTTTTGAAAACAGGCGAATCCACGGTCAAAGCGTCAACACTCCCTCTAACTCAGTAATCCACGTGTGAAAAAGGAGGCGCTGCTCTGCTAGATTAATATTTTTCCACCCACTTGATAAACATTCAAGGAAAACGTGAGAAAAGTGGGATTACTGCGAGCTTTTCGGGTGTGTGTTCTCTGGTTTAGAGTTAGAACAAAGAGATTTACGAGAAAACAAAAGACTGTAACTGTGGAGTTCTTTAATGTCGCGAAGCTCCATTGATGTCACTAAGGTGAAAGAAGATTCAGCACGTATGGGGTGTATGGTAGGTTCGGCGTGTATGGCGTCTTGGCCGTGTATGGCGTGTTCAACTGATCAATGATTCGCTAATTGTTTGAGGAATGGCAGTTTTCCCCCCCAGTTGTAACTCAACGCTTCATGAACATCATTACATCATGAATAATAAATCCAGAGCGAATGTCTGAATATCCAGAACACCATGTTATCTAGCAGTCTATGGAAAAAATAAGAAAAAAAAACCCCTGACCTGTATTTCCTCATAAGCCTCGTCGATGGTGGTGACCTGGTGCTGCTCGTGTAAAGCGGGCTCGTCGCAGAAGAAGCACACAAGGCTCTTATCGCTGAGGCAGAACAGCTTGACCTTCTCATGGTCCTTACACGGGTATGTGTTCCTCTGGGCGTTGAGGATGGCGTCGAGCGGGAAGGCCGAGTACCTCTCCACGATGTTGGAGAGCTTGAGGCTGGGCGAGAGCAGCGGGTCAGCGAAGGTCCTCCTGCACTCGGGGCAGTCGCGCGTGCCGTGGTGCTCCTGCCTGCTCCAGTGCTCCGTGATGCACTTGCGGCAGAAGTAGTGCTCGCAGCCAAAACTCACCGGGTCTTGGTAAATGCTCAGGCAGATGGAACACAGGAGCTCGTCCTTCAGACAACACGCCATTTGCATGCGCAGGGAGACCTCAGAAAATGTGACACGCCGAGAGAATGAAGAGCCTGGTGATCCTGAGATCTCTGGATTTAAATAATTTACTGAATTTGTGCTTTGTTTTGGGTTTTTTCGTCTTTAGTTTGATTGAAATTCCTCAAGATTGATCCTTTAGATGTTAAACAAAAAAGAAGAAAAAAAATACATTCTGGTTAGATGCAACAGGCAGAAAATATCATTTAATTAAATAATTATGATTAAGATGTACAAGATGAGAAAACTACTTGTCATAAGTTTTTTCAAAATTATTACGAAGCACTGTCCTCCTTAAAGACGTGTAGCAAAATTATTGACACCCCCCCAAAAAGCTTATATATTTGTGCTTGTAAAAAAAAAAAAAATAAAGTAAAAATTCAATTTCTAAAATATGTCTCTCAGTCTGACAATATACAGTTAAATTCTCAATCTGTCTCATTTTTATATGTTCCTTCATTCAGTAAAAAATAACCAGACATGGAGGAAACAATGAGGAAAATTACATCAGTCCATTACATCGGTTCCTTTTACTGGAGGTGATCATTTTTTAACAAATCATTTAACATTTTAAATCCCTCACACATTTCACATTTTCTCCAACTCCTTTATTCTTAAGATTTGCTCTTGTGCACCGAAATCAAGAGATTTAAATACACAATCTTTTTATAAAAATGACAAATAAGCTGTCTTTTTTTAAACAATACTCTTTTCAAAAGTGTTCAAGGTGGAAATCATGTAGTAATCATTTCAAATGCAAAAAAAATGATTAATATAAAAACGATAAGCAAAATTATACCGGCTCATAAGTTTGCATCTCCTCTGCTGGATGTGGTGAGTATTCAGTTACAGAATATTTTTAACCTTTTAACTTCCTTTAGCCTGCGTTTTGTATCCTCTGAACAGATTTCAGATTGTTTCGGGGATAAATTTACACGTTTTCAATGTTTTCCAATCTTCTAACTTCTAACTCTACTAAAAGTAATTTTTTCTCCAAAGTCATCACTCACTCCTTGGTCTATTTTGTAAAATAGGCGCATTTGTTTTGGTTTGTTTTTCACTCCTTCTGAAATCCCAAATGGCTCCTTTGTCCCTATAGAAATGCTATAAATATAAGAAATGCTAGTTCCGTGGAAGGGTGGCACTTCTGTAGAAATAATGTCATGGGGCTCAGTGACAGAAAGAGGAACAGCTTTTCCAAATAATAATCATCATCATAATAAAAGAAGAACCTGTGGTTTAACGCGAGACAGCCCATGTGTATGCACACAAGCAGCCTCTCTCTCTGATATATACATATATATATACACACACACACACACACATATATACATATACACACACACACATATATATATATATATACACACACACATATATATATATATATA
>JAOTRR010000001.1:14766775-14777346 GCA_028570945.1 Gogo arcuatus
TGCATAAAACAGCAGGTGTATGGGTGTACCTAATAAAGTGGCCGGTGAGTGTAAAGCCAGACTGATGGTAAAAACAAGACAAAATGTTAGCATATGCTAACTTGACAGACTCTTCTTTTGTAGGTTACAATACAATAAACGTACAAATCAAAGTAAGTCACCTACCTGACTTCTATCACAAATGTACAAATGAATCTCACCAAACTTCACACATACGACCACCGTGTGGTTTTCAGAACTCACAGAATGGGAAAATCCGAGAGCCAAATGGATATAATGGAGAAAACAACCAAGCCAAGGAAACATCACTGGACCGTAGTGGAGATCGGCCTGTCTGTTATATTACTGCTGATGAGCTGCGCTTTGGCGGGACTGGTCGTGCTTTACGCTTCAGCACTCAAAGGTCGGAAGCTTTAGCGTGTTTTATGGGCTATGTTAATGTCAAACGTCACTCAACAATTCTTTTGTGTGAAACACAGAACATAAGCGCTAACAACTGAGCTGCTAATATGTTTAAAAGATGCAAATAAATCTGTACTACTTTCCCAAATAACAATTACTAATGTAAGAAATTATTAAATAAATGTAAACACTTTTAATGAATGTTTTTTCACTTTATTTCAGATCAGTCCTATAGAAACGGTGCGTCAAAAGGTACTGTATATTACCAGTGGTTACGTTCTTAGGAAAGCTAGCATAAGCTAGCTAACAACAACAAAGGTTAATGAATTTTCCCAGAAAATTACAAATAATAGACATCACAAATAAAACTTCCTTTAAGTGTGTGTGTGTGTGTGTGTAATAGTTTCTTATTAACTGATCAATGACACCTCATGATATAATGCATTGATCAATGCTAATTTTTCATTCTTGTGCTGTTGATAGATTTTAGCCTCACATCTAATATCACAATTTCACGATCCCAGTTATAGCTTTAGATGGAACAAAACATAGTTCCTGAGGAGATTATGTCACAAAGAGTGCTAGAAATACAGTATGTATTTGTACTTCATGATATTAAAGTGATGATGATGTTTCACAGGCCTGGAGTATCGC
This sequence comes from Gogo arcuatus, assembly GCA_028570945.1. NCBI lineage: Eukaryota > Metazoa > Chordata > Actinopteri > Siluriformes > Anchariidae > Gogo > Gogo arcuatus. The sequence continues at coordinate 14,767,832 of JAOTRR010000001.1, forward strand.
AGGAACCCAGACACCACCGTGTGCACAACCCCAGACTGTGTCACTGCAGGTGAAATAAAAACAAATAATAATAATAGTTATGAGTAAAGTGGAGTAAAATCTGTTGAAAGCATTGTACTTCTTCAGAGTTTAATTTTTTAGCTGTGTATTTTTACACGTCTTGTATCTGTAAAGTTACACTGCATAAAACAGAGTGCCAGGTTTCTTGTGCCAGGATTCTTGATTAAAATGATCACAAACTGAGTTATGAGGATGAGAAACGCTTCCCTCACTGCACTGTTCTCCCAGCGGCAAGGTTATTGCAGAACATGGACCAGAGCGTGGACCCGTGCCAGAACTTTTACCAGTACGCGTGTGGAGGCTGGCTGGAGAAGCACGTGATCCCCGAGACCAGCTCGCTCCACAGCGTCTTCAACATCTTGAGGGATGAGCTGGAAATCGTGCTCAAGGGTCAGTGTCACCTTTGTGTGCAGAATGATGTGCGGAGAGACGTCCTGACTTCCACTTACCTCAAATGAATACTTAATTCAATTTAATGTTCTGTTGTCTTGTTTTTTTTTGCCTTCAGGGGTTCTGGAGGCACAAAGTGAACATGACCGGGAAGCTTTCAAGAAAGCCAAAGTGCTCTACAGATCGTGTATGAATGAGAGTGAGTGTTGTTTCCCTGGGACATCCTGTAGGACTCTAATCGCAGTAGCTTGCATAAGTATTCACCCCCTAGAACTTTTCCATAGTTTTGTAGTGTTACAACCTGGAAATTCAGATGGACCTAATTGGGAGAATAGGTCATGAATCTACACAAAATAGCCCATGATATTGGAGTGTGGATAAAAATGAATATAAGCAAAAATAAGCAATATAAAAGTTATTTATTAATGTAATAGTTAGTTATTGCATAGGCATTCCCCCATGCAATTTGTTCCAGAGTTTGTTAGAGAACATACATTAAAAAAAAACCATCATGGAAACCAAGGAGCTATCAAAACAAGCCTGAGACAAAGTTCTGGAAAAAGATCAATCAGGGCTTTCCATATAATCCCAAATAAGTTCATTTCAGTTACAGCTTGTAACGCTACAAAAGTAAAAGTTCAAGGGGGTAAATACTTATGCAAGGCACTGTATTTTAGCCAACTAGCTAACTTGAACTGACAGGATTTCTGAGATGATTTAAAATCACGTTATTAAATATAATCTTTACTGCTAAAGCTAGCCATCCCACTGGCATAAGTTAATCTGACAGGATGACTAAGATTATTTTAAGTCATATTCCTAATTCAGAATCTAATCAGTATACCTAAGAGGTGTTAAATACATGTTGAAGATGAAGCTACTTCACCAAAAGATGGATTTTTTCCTAAAGCTTTTTACTAATCTTTACAAGGGGTGCCAATAGTTGTATTTAACTTCATATTCCACATAATTTTATATTCTTACCTGGTGAAGCTGGTCAGGAAGCGAACATGATATCGGTCAGGGTTTGTGTGAGTATTTTTTTAAATAATAAAATAGATGTTGATAAATTTTACTGCTAACAATATCACACTAGGTAACATGACATAATTTAACAGGATTAAAGCAGTAGATAGAGGGGATTTTTAAAGCCATGTTCATAATTAATTAATTAATTTTACCACTAATGGGAAGTAGATGGCTAATAGAAGCTAATTTTCACAGCTTAAGTCCATAAATAGGCTCAGGAAACGCCCAGACAAACCTTTCTCAGACTGACACATTATGTTCAGTGACCCAGATATTTATTTTAATATTCTTCTGTATGGATACTGTGTTTTATGAATAAGATTAAGCTTTTTTTTTATCCATCAAAAAGACAATGCTGTTTCACCGATCAGGATCATAAGGATGCAACTAAACTTCCCAGAAAGAAAAAAATCATTAAAAATAAAATAAATCACATTATATAAAAGGAATACAGTACCTTAATTGTGAGTTTTGTGAACTATTTAATGCTTTAAAAAAACCCCAAATAAAATACAGTACATAGATGCTAACCCCTGAGTAAAGGCACAAAGCATCTCATCAGCAGGGGAGAAAAGAATAGTAGAGCAACAACACTTCAAATGAAGCTAAATTACAAGAAAAGAGAAGGATCCAGAGAAAATCGAAGATTAACGATCGGAAGCAACAAGACACTGGGTGAGGCTGAATTTCAGGAAGGAGAAAAATCGAAAATTAAAGATCAGGGTGGTCTAAAACCTGCTCCATAAAGATTTTCTGGTTGTCATATACAACTCTTTAAAAGGGCACTACTTCTGCAGTCAGTTTCCTGCGATTAGTTTATTCTTGATGTGTGAATTGATCAAACTGCTGCCCCCTGCAGGTGTGATCGAGCAGCGCGACTCGCAGCCCCTCCTCAAGCTCATTGACAGTATTGGTGACTGGCCTGTAGCCTCTGAGGACTGGAACAACACAGCAGGTACCAAAGATACCGTGTCCCCCGTGAGCCTACACAATAGGGGACAGCGGTGTCTCTGTTTTAGCTAAATGGGATAAAAACAATAGCACAGAGGCTGGAGTCTCAGCGAGTTGATAAGGAGCAGATCGATTGGGAAGGTTAGAGCTCCATGAGAGATGGGTTCAGGACAGGAGATTCCTCCCTCACTAAATCTGGTCATTTTATGTGATGTTATTGATGTAATCAACAGACTATGTTTTATTACAAGAAGGCAGAATGTTTTTTTTGTCTATTTGTGCTCACAGAGGAGTCCTGGAGTCTGGAGGACATGCTGGCGTCCCTAAACTCTCATTACAACAAGAAGGTTTTGCTGGAAATGTTCATTTGGCCTGATGATCGAGACTCAAGCCACCACATCATTCATGTAAAGATAACAATCTCCTGAATTGGTTTATTCCCAAGGAGCTTTATAGCCACTTAAATCCAGTATTCAATAAACTTTATGGTACAGAAAATGAAATAGAGTGTGCCACTTCCAATCCTTCCCATTTCCACAGATTGACCAGCCATCTTTAGGAATGCCCTCAAGAGATTATTACCTCAATGATGGCAACTACAAAAAGGTAAAATGTGCACCGTGTCTTTCTCAGTGATCTGCACATCCACTCGCCGCCCACGTGATAATTACAGGGTTGAGCAGCAGCCTCTGTTTGTTTGTATGGGTAGGTGCGTGAGGCCTACCTGCAGTTCATGGTTTCCATGGCAAAAATAGTACGGGAGGACAGGAACCTCACCCAGGATGATGAGCGCGTGTGGGAGGATATGATGCAAGTGATGGAGCTGGAGAGAGACATCGCTAATGTGAGTAACATCTGCGTCTGGTAATATCAGATGGAAGATAACACAAGCTATTAAAAGTTAAATCTTACGTTTTAAAATACAAGTGCTTGGTGAACTCCTACAGAGACAAAGTGATTCTGAGTTGACTCTTTTGGTGAACATTAGTGAGTGAATCTTTAAAGGAATACTCGGTGTTGCTCAAAACCCACTTAAAATGGAATCTAGGGGCAGATGTTGCATTCCACTAAAAACTTTTACACTATGTCATCTTACATTTTGAAATAATAATACTAAGAAAAAAAAACTATTAAAATGCAGTGGAAGGAATAAAACATTCCGTGTTGTGCTGTTATAGGAAAATAATCAACAACAAAATGGTGTGATGAAGCAGATTTACTGTTACCACCCCGAAGTGTTTTATTTCTCTTATACCACAGCAATTTGCCACTGATTACAATTTTTATTAAATAAAAATTAATGTCATACTTTTTATCTGCTTATAGCTACATTTAATGTTGTGGAACGGCCATGATAAACTTGTGATTTGCAGCTGCACGATTGTTGCCTACTGTTATAGAAAATGAATCAACACCTTCTGACCAATCAAAATCCAGAATTCAGATTTCTAAAGTGTTGTGTTATGAACAAATAATACAAATGATGGCTCAGAGGAAAGGGGGTAAAAGTTGTCTTGTTTCCTCAGGCCACGTCTGCGGCCGAGGAACGCAACGACATCACTGTGCTCTACAACAAAATGACTCTACGGGACGTGCAGGAGAACTTTAACCTCGGCGTGAGTTTCTGACTCTCAGAGTTAAACGTGCTGAGTGAGAGAGGAAACAGGGGTGTAACACTGTGTCTGTCTCTCTCTCTCTCTCTCTCTCTCTCAGGGGTTTAACTGGACCCATTACATCCAGGGCATCGTGGCAAGCATTTCCATCACAGTGCAGCCTGACGAGCCCATTGTGGTCTACTGCTCACCCTACCTCAACAAGCTCGACAATGTTCTTTCTAGATACAACCACAGGTCAGACCTCGAGCTCTGATGTACTATTTTTATAATTAATAATAGTAAATAATTCATTAAAATCGCATTCATTAAAATGGAACCTGGTCTGAATGCATAATAATGTGTTGGCAGTCAGCTCCAGAATTATTGGCATCCATGCTAAAGATGGGTAAAAAAGGAAAAAAAGTCTTTGTTTTTAATTAGTTTAATCAGACGGTGAAAATACGAAAGAAGTCCAATTTTTTTCTATTTTAATTCACGTCATCAAGGGTGCCAATAATTCTGGAGCTGAATTTATATCATCATGAGACCCTAGTCTACTAATACTGTATGTATGTTTTATGTTACGTTATACTTCTTATAAGCTCTCATCGTGTCTTTATGCATGCCAGTTTTGTAAAAGAATAATAGGGATAATAAGAATCTTAATTTATATATCATTTTAAAGGGCTGCACATGAACAATGAAAAGATTAAACAAAGTATTTATGGGCACAATAATAACACCAAATAATAATAATAAAAAAACAACAACTATGATTAGGCAACCTTGAGAAATTAATATAATACAAAATGATTTACAATTTTAAAAAAAGCTGAAATTAAATGGACATTGAAACATCTCACTTATCAATGAATCTGCTTGTCTTAAAATTTTATTTGGTTCTATACACAGAGTTGTCTGGTTTTTTTAACTGTTAATCAGGTAACTATGTATTATTATAAATATAATGCAGGACTGTGCAGAATTACCTGGTCTGGATGCTGATCATGGAGCGAGTCAGCAGCTTGAGTCGACGCATGAAAGACATCCGAGCTCACTACAGAAAGGTGGGAAATCACTCCACAGGCAAACTGCACACTGATAACCCTGTATACAGTACTTCCCCTCCAATATTTCCTAGCTCTACTCTTACATTACTGTTTTTATGTTCGCATAATATTCAGGCTTTACACGGCACCACGGTGGAGGAGGCACGCTGGCGTGATTGTGTGCGCTACGTCCAGAACAACATGGAGAACGCAGTAGGGGCTCTGTACGTACGTGAGACCTTTGCTGGAGACAGCAAGCGCATGGTGAGTCTTCATAAAGGACATGTAGACAGGCAACAGTATGAAATCATCCTTGCTTCACTGGATTATCTCACCTGGATACTACAAAGTTGTGTCTACAGTGGATATAAAAAGTCTACACACCTCTGTTAACATCGCCTTTTCCACCTTGTATGTAATATAGCAACCAGCAAATTCAAGTGAAAAACAAATAGAAATGTTTTAGGGGGAAAAAACAACTTATAATAATCTGGTTACATAAGTGTGCATGCTTGTAATACAGCACTCAATCTTTTTGGGTATGAGTCTCTCAACTTAACTTAAAAATGTTCCAGCTCTGTCAGATTGTGAGAGGATCTCCTGTACACAGCTCTCTTCAAGCCAGTTCACAGGTTTTTGATAGGATTTAGACCTGGACTCTGACTGGGTCATTCCAAAACTTCCATCATCTTCTTCTGAAGCTGTTGTTTGTTGACTTGGATTTTGTGCTTTGTGTCATTATTGTGTTGGAAAGTCAAAATTTACTCCATCATCAGCTGTCTAACAGAGGCCTGCAAGTTTTGTGCCAAAATAAACTAGAACTTGGAGCTATCCACAACTCCCTCTATCATGATCATAGCCCCAGCCCCAGCTGAAGAGAAACAGTCCCATAACATGATGCCGCCACCACCATGCTTCACCGTGGATATGGTGTTCTTTGGGTGTTAAGCTGTCTTGTTTTTGCACCAAACGTTTAGAATATTTTACAATTATATCCAAAAAGTTCTACCTCGGTCTCTTCAGATGATAGCGCATTTTGCCACATGGTTTTGGAAAATTTTGAGTCAAGGTTTCTTCCTCCTTTCTTGTCATGGAGTTTTTCCTCGCCACTGTTGCCCCTCGCTTGTTCATTAGAGATCTAAATCTACATCTGTATTTCTGTAAAGCTGCTTTGTGATAATGTTTATTGTTAAAAGGGCAATACTAATAAAATGAGAACACTTGTTGATGTGCTTAAACCTGAGGCTGCTGGTGATGAACATACATTTGTACATTTCTAAAGTCAATCAACAACAAACTCTTCATTATTATACAGCAAATCACATATTGCATGTCTGAAAGCATACATTACTTTATTTGCCATCGAAACGGTTTCCTCTTCTGTCCAGGTTGGTGAATTGATCAGAAAGATTCAGGATTCTTACGTGGAAACATTAGAGGAGCTGAACTGGATGGACGATCAGTCGAAGGAGAAGGCAAGAGAGAAGGTGACAGTCATAATACAGGATAATTCAGATATTAGGCACATGAGTGTCTGAGTCTGAGTGTTTGTCCAGTTCTATGTTTTTTCCTGTAGGATTCGTGAAGTAAAATATTCAATTTGAGTGCAAAAGACAAAATAAAGAAATTTAATTCTCAGCAACAAGCCGAACAAATACCATAAATGTAAATAAAGCAGAGTGTTTTAGGTTCCGTCATTCATCACATACACCAAAAACTGTCAAATTGTTGATGTAAAAACATTAAATATGGAATAAAACACGATGGGCTTAGCTGAAATTTCCAATAAAAGTACGTCCTGAAGTGTTTGCTTCCTCTTTATGTTCCTGAAGTATTTGCTACCACAGCAATCTGCCAACAATTACAATGTTTAATTTACTAGCTAATGACACATCATACTTTTTATCCATTTATAGCTACATTTAATGTGTAACAGCAATGAAACTAGTTAGTTACTGTTCTCACTTACATTATGGCAGCTATAAACAGTCGTTCTCTCACCAGCCTCTCTTTCTCTCTCTTTTTTTGTGCTCTGTTGAAGTTAATAAGACAAAAAGAAGCAGCTTGTCATGTTATTGAGAAACCACAAAGCATAAACTCCTCTGTTGACTGTGGGCTATTTTGTGTAGACGTACGTATGCACACAGAATCCCAATGATGTCCATTTCAGGTTGTAACACTATAAAATAAGGTAAATACTTACGCAAAGCACTGTAAATATTCTTTAATACCCCGTATGCCTATGTTTTGCCTTTATAACGGCCTCCAAATAAATGTCCTGTTTCTTTTCCAAATTTCTGTTCTAACTCTGCTAGATATCATACACTGCCTTCTTATGTTTTTTGTCTCATTATCGGTCTTGTAATCTTGTATAGTTTTGAATGCAAATTTTTGCACTCAACTGTATGTCTATAACTTTATGCACTATAAAGCTCCAATACAAAAACTTCAGCAGTTAAATGTGCACTATTCTCTATCAGTATTTATTAGGATTAATACTATAATCAGGATTAACTGATTATTCTTAATTTATGCAGTGCTCACACAAAGTCCCTGAAATACTTAAATTTAACTTTTACTTGAAAAAGAATAGTTTTTAAATAGAAACTCTTAAATGTGAACCTCTTATCTGAATAGTAATTATTAAAAAGTACTAGAAAGTCCTTGAATTAGAGAAGAACATTTAATATGGAACATATTATCATGACTAATTTTGAAACTCTTTTTGGTGTCAGTACTTGAACCCACACAGACCTCACGCTTGCACTGATTATTTTACCTGACTGAATGATGAAATAATTAACTGTTTAATCGACCCAGACTAGAAGAGGCTTTTCTTAAAAGCCCTAGAATTTCATTGTCCAGGTTCATAGTTTTTGTGGAATTTTGAAGTGGAAATGTGTCTAATTTTTTGATCATGTGTAAGAAATACTTATTATTATTATTATTATTATTATTATTATCTAATATTATATCTGAAATCTAAGACTGTACGGCCTCCATTGGTATTGGACTGTACCGTATAAATTCTGTATTGTACAATAACTAATTTGTAATTTTGGGATTTTAATATAGTGCGCTGAGCTGATTATAGGGACGTTTCATGTTTCAGGCGATGGCCATTTCGGAGCAAATTGGCTATCCGGATTATATCCTGGAGGAGGACAATGAGAAGCTGGATCAAGAGTACATCCACGTAAGCTCTGCAGACTCTCTTTGTGAAGTTACACATTTAAAAGAAAATCTCTTGTACATGTGGTTAATAAAACCGATACACACCGTCCTTTCTTTTGCCTACAGCTGAAGTTCAGTGAAGAGAGCTACTTTGAGAACGTTCTGGAAAACCTTCAAGCAACTGCTCAGAAAGCTCACAAGAAGCTACGAGAACCTGTTGATCCAGAACTGTGCGTTACAGCTAAACATACTAAAATTAATACATAAGAATGCTTTCACACTTGCCGTTTTTCATCTGCCAGCGCACAGTTTAAAAGTAAAAAAGTTATTTGTTTAAAATATATTTAAGTAATATGTTTAGTCAAAGCTGTGTGTCCAAAGTTGTTGTAAAAATATTTAACCTAAACATAAAAGAGTGATGATCAATCAAATGCCCCTCCCCCCTTTTTTCTCCCTAATTCCATCTCCCATCTGCCAATTCCCACTGGGGAAGGTGAAGAGGGTGGAGTGCTATCTGCCCTCTTCCACATACACGAGCTCACAGACATGCACAATTGGCTATTATTACTGTGATTAACAAATAAGAGACAGTATGACAGCCCTCCCACCCAGAGAGGGCACACCTAATTTCATTTGCCTGGCTCTTGGCTGTTGCATTGCTCTGGCATTGTTATGATTTGAACTCACAATCTCCTGATGAAAGTGCGAATGCTTTTTTTCTTCCTTTGTTACTTGGGAGCCTTGTCAAACACAAGCCTTTTTTTTAACCTCCTGACCAATCAAGTCGCAAGTTGAAGGGCAAGTTGGAAAAACAAACATGGAGGACAAAGTGCTGTTGAAAAATAAGTCTTGTTAGTGAACAAGTACAAAAAGATTTACGTCATGTTGAGTAAGATTGAAAATATTTGTGACTACAGTGAAAGCAAATAACCTCATGTGGAGTAATAATGTTGGCTCATAATGAAGTAATGTACAGTTTCTTCATCCAGCTGTAGCCTCATTATATGAATATTTTGTCAGGTGGATCATCGGTGCAGCTGTGGTCAATGCTTTTTACTCTCACAACAGAAATCAGATTGGTAAGTCTACAATAATAAAAGCAATGTTTTGCAAAGGCATTGGAAAATATAATGTAATAATAACAATGATGATGATGAGTGAATTAGTAATGCAAAATTCTGCTGAACTCAGCTGACTTTCTAAGACATGGGATGACAGACTTATAACACCAAAACTCACAGTTGAAGAGGAAGTTGTTTCTGGTCAC
>JAOTRR010000001.1:14795542-14814050 GCA_028570945.1 Gogo arcuatus
CTGCTTTGCGACAATTCTGTTGTTAAAAGCGCTATACAAATAAACTTGACTTGACCCAATGTCCATATTGTTTGCGTTTCAACTCAAAGACCCTGTGCTTTAACTGCAAGAGATTGCATGATATCATTACAATTTAGTTATCACATTCCCACACATTACTAATTTGTAGAGAGTTATTGCTCTTGCAACCGTGCATTACTAACTCATAGCAACACAATAATATCATCATATGATGTATAAATAATTTGACATCATTCCTAAGGTTTAGTAATAGAAGTGAGCACTGACAGAACATGCTGCAGAAACAACTGCAAGTTTGTCCTGAATCTGGGAAACTGAAAATAAATTTACTTTCAAACACTAACAGTTTAAGACAGGTGCATCTGAAACAAATGGATGGATGGACAGACAGGATGAAGAGATAGATATGTGGATGGATACATAGAGGTATGGACAAACAGACAGACAGACAGATAAATAGATAGATAGATGGCGCAATTCTCTTGCCTTTACAGTAATACAACCTGGTGCTGATGCTGCAGCTTTGGGTGGACGTGGTTTAAATGTGACGTCGCTTCCTAGACGGGGATAGCCAGGAAACGGTGGTGGGGAGATGAGGTGAGCACCAGAGACGGGCAAAAGAGAGAGAGAGAGAGAGGCTGAGCAATGCCTGCACCAAAGATAACACAAAGGAAAAGGACCCAGAGGAAATAAAAATGATAACGCGCTCAGTCCGGCTGAGGAAATGAACAGAAACCCTGACAAGGTAACGGCTTTTAATGTTTATCTTTCCCTGTCCTGGCAGTGAAGAGTGGGGTTCATCCTGCTGTTTATCCCTCACCTTCAGACAGAAGTGTCCTTCATCAGAGAGGGTTATTCTGATCAGATATTTTGCAGACATTTTCAAGGAATCTACATTAACGCAAAACACCGCAGTTAAGGATGTGACGCGATGACCAGGATGCTCTTCTATCTGTAAATACAGTATAATAATATTAGTAAATAGAAATATATATGAATGAAATTGTGCGTTTGATGCCAATGAAAATGAAATAAAAACGCCCTGTGAGTGAGAGCTTAATGATTTTGCCTGGAGAGAGTAAGCACGTGCAGTGCGCGCACCCCGCTCAGGCTGCGCATTGGCTGCAGTGATGCGCGCTCCCGATTCCAAGGATCTCCTCATCAGCTCCTTTAGAAATGGCTGCCTTCCTCTGCCCCTCAGGGGTTTTTTTTTAAAAAAAACCCTACATACTTATTGTGCTTGTTGCTGCTCTGGTTCACCCTACTTCCTTATTGTCGTGAAATTTCGTGAATTTTTGCACATCTGCAAATGTTACTGGTTGTTTTTAAAGTCAATGTCACCGTCAGTGCACTCATGCGGTGAAAAAGTGCCCAGTACGCATGTCTCAATAATCGGTTATTTGATACATCGCGATCTGGAGCGCTGTAGGAATCTTGTTGAGCATTTCAAAACAGCATGACTACCCGTTTATCTTATACACTTTACCATGAATCAGTATCCAGTGTTTTCCTTTATCTATCTTTTTATCAAAATGTGTTTATCTAAAACCTGTCCACAACAATGCTCTTCACTGTGTAACATTAACACACTAGCCAACAGCCAGTTTAGCTAGAAACAGTTAGCCAATAAATTGTGACCTAACAGGCTTTGTATAATAATAATAATAATAATAATAATAATAATAATAATAATAACACAGTGTGATAAAAGGTTATGTAATTACCATGGTATAAAATGTAACCTTGGCACATGCCTTCTGACGTTAATAAACGTCTCCTTACAGAAAAATCCACAATATCTTTTTATCCCTTTATATGGAGCGTCCCCTTGAACGAGCTATTACTATAGAAATGCTAACGTATTAGAAATGTATTAGAACGAATGATTTGCAGCTGCACTACTGTCAGAGCTGCTCTTATAGAAAATGAATCAACACTTTCTGACCAATCAGAATCCAGAACTCAATAGCACTGTGGTATATAGACTTATTATGTGCAATGTGAAAGAAAAAGGCATTTCCTGGTTATTAAAAATAAAAGTTTGCAATGAAAACAAGATTAAGCTGGATGGATAACTGTGGTAAATAAACACAATATATTTCACGACTGAGAAAAATGTTCGTAATGTCATTGTTTGATAGTGCGTGCAGAACTCCAGAGCGTGATGTCCTCTTCCGGAATGGGCACGCCTAGCGACCCCCTCTTAGCCAGCCCGGGGCGAGACGGCTTTGGGACGGCCCAAGGTGACACCTGGAGGCCGAGCCTTCCCAAAACCTGCAGCTTCCCAACGTCCACCACATGTCACCTCAGACACCGGGCCAACAGCTTCCAGAGAAATCCAAAACGGCGCAAGCTCATCCATCCATCTCCACCCCCTCCACCCAACACGCCTTGCCCTCTGGAGCAGCTGGACTTCAGCGATCTGCCTCCACGCCGCACGTTTCCCAAGCTCCTCTTCAACGGCTGCATCATGTTTGGTATCGAGTTCAGCTATGCCATGGAGACGGCCTACGTTACCCCCGTGCTCCTTCAGATGGGTCTGCCTGATCAGTTCTACAGCCTCGTGTGGTTCATCAGCCCCATATTAGGTACCTCAGGAGCATATGGCATCTTTTTTTAATGTACTTAAATAACATTTAATTAACTAATTGTAACTAATTAAGTAATCAATTACTTAATTAATTACAATATTACTTAATAATAAATCAAATAAGAATTAAAATAAGAAAAATAAAAAAATTTGATCTGATAAAATGTAATTCTTTGATGCTCAATTCTCAAATAAATTTTTTTTTAATTCAAAAACTCATCATTCAATGGGTTTCTTGTGTCTCTAAAAAAATATACTATGTATATTAATAATAATTGGGATCAATATAAGAAAATGAGAATAGAACATCACAGATCCTTCATCATTACATCACATCCTGTTTTTTTTTTTTGTCAACCTCAGGGTTCCTGATCCAGCCGATCCTGGGAGCGTGGAGTGATCGGTGTATGTCGCGCTTTGGCCGACGAAGGCCTTTTATCTTTGCCTTGGCCATCGGTAAGCACTGTGATATCACCTAACAATACACCGAGTCATTGTTTTCCTCTCTAGATTGTATCTAAAGCTGAGTAAAAGTGGATCATAGCCAGTTCACGTGACTCAGCATGGGTGTGGGATGATAAAAAAAAAAAAAAAAAAAAAAAAAAAAAAAAAAGGAGCATGAACAATATGGAACAGGAACGAAATGCCCAGCCTGAATTTTTGAGCACTATTTAAATATTTACATTTTTTAAATATTGTGTCAGGTCTCATTGCAAAATTAGTATATAAAATATCTCTGATTTCACACTATAAGAAGATAAAAGACAAGAAGTCTTACCTTCTCATCACCGAATATGTAACTGTGATAACGTAAATTAGACCTGATGTTCTACAACACTAAATGTAACTATAAATGGACCTAAAGTATGATGTCGTGTAAATTCCTGTGGTATAAGATGAATAAAACACTTCGGAATGTGCTGTTATAGGAAAATAAACTTCGAGGTGGTAACAGTATCCACTTCATCACACCACCCCGTCACTTATCATTTTACTCTCACATCATGACACTGAGTATTGTATTCCTCTCTTACTATAGCAATAATGAAACTCCATAACTGAATCCTCGCTCAAAAGCATTCCCTAATCTAAATCTACAATAATGTTAACTCCACCAATCTCCTTCTTTTTATCTTTTAGTGCTCAAGTTCCCAACCCTGGTCCTGGAGAGCCAGATGTTCTGCACATGTTAATGTTAGAGCAGTATGTGCAGGACAGGGGGTTCTAGAGAAGCGTATAAAGGACAACTGAAAATTGTAGTCGCTATTCGCAAATTACAGTTAATATGCTTTTAAGCTTTCCAGTCTGTCCTCCGTCTGGCTGTTTAATTGATTCAGACTCTGTTTCATGAATAACACACTCTCTGTGTGGCCAGGCGCTCTGCTCGGTCTAACGCTGGTGCTAAATGGGCGGGACATCGGATCTGCTTTGACAGACACTGCTGATAATCACAAGTGGGGCATCGTGCTGACTGTATGCGGAGTGGTTCTGATGGACTTCAGTGCTGACTCAGCGGATAATCCCAGCCACGCCTACATGATGGATGTGTGCAGTCCAGAGGACCAGGACAGAGGCCTCAACATCCACGCACTCCTGGCAGGTCAGAGTTCAGTGTTTATGAGCAGATTACAGCACTGTTCTTCCATCCATTACCTATACCACTTATCCGCCAGGGTCACAGGGGAAGCTGGAGCCAATCCCAGATGACTTCGAGCAAGAGGTGGGGTACACCCTGGGCAGGTCGCCAATCTGTCACATGACTGATTACAACACTGGAATTTGGATAATACTGTATATTGGGACAATGATATACTGTGATTATTATCTTTTTCCTCCAATAGTGTTTACATCATTTAAAGCAACATTAGGCAGGAATTTTACCTTAAATTATCAGCTTCAAAATCATTTTGATGGTACATTGACTTGTAATAGTGAGAATGGCTTGTCTTCCATCCCGATTCCGCGCCCAGTTCACCAGTTATAGTGCTTTCTAACTCTGGTGAGCGTCCCAGAGAGAGCTCTCGTGAGAACTGACCTCCTGCGAGAACTGTGTAATGCTTTACGGCACCACTGCCTTGCTATCTCTGGTGTTATCACACTTGCTTGACATTTTGCTGTTAGCAAAGTTTTCGACTTGCTAGCTTTTGGTCATAAGCCAAGTCAGTCCATTTCAACAGAGGTTTGGCTGCTAGCTACATCTCAAGGTGATGTTAGCAAACTTGCTAGATAACACTCAGACATCGGCACTGGTAATACGTGCTCTTGTGTCGGTTGCTGTCTAGCATTGATGGCTAGGCTGACATCCAACTTTGTATCACTTTGTGTCAGGGGCATCCGGGTTTTGTAAGTTTAATTTAGTTGACCAGCTGGATGTGCCGGTGTTATGGTTCTGATTACATTAGCTTAGCATGCAACAATTCCGCCAAGTTTTTCTGTGGTTAAAACATACATTACATCTGACAAGACTGCTACAGAAACCATATCATGTCGTTTACACACAAACTCCACATTCAAACGCTTAGCAAACAATGTATATGGCCTGAAAATGCAAGCACGGTATTTCAGCAAAACTAAAACTTTGTCATTCCCTTTTGTTAGAAATAGGAGAGAGAATCTCAAATGTGCAGCGAACGTCCAATATAAAACCAGCTTTACCGCGGTCTATGAGCTTATGTTATTTGGCGTAATAAACTCGTCTGTGTGTGTGCACATAGAAAAAATCATAATAATGGGTTTATAGTTAATGCACTGTATTTTTCATACTGTTCCACCAACTATTAAAGGTGTGGTTTATAATGTTTAAAAGTGTTTCTAGACATTTAATAGCATATAATTCCTACAAATATACTTTTGCAACATTGCCATAGTAAACATCTGGCTTGTGTGTGTTTTTTTTCCTATCGAGGCTTCTGTTTAAATTTTTCAGGCCCAGATATTAGCTCAGAACAGATCTCCTCACCTCTATCACTTTCCTTTAAAAGCAACCCATTATAAAGATATAATTTTAACATTTGCGGTGGGGTTAGTTGGGGTAAAGCAAAAGGCTTTTCATTGCAAATGTAGTTCACATCACAGACAGCAAGTGACTCTAAAACTACAAACTGCTCCTACAAAAATGATTCCGCTTTACTACTGTGCAAATCATTCACTTAATCTGTGCAGGTCTGGGTGCTGGATTCGGCTACATTGTAGGCGGGGTGAACTGGGACCGCACCGAGTTTGGCAAGTCGATGGGAGGTCAGCTTCGGGTCATCTACCTGTTCACCAGCATAACCCTTGTAGTCACTACAGCTCTGACGCTTACTAGCATCCCCGAGCGTCCTCTTCTACAGCCTCAAAAAAAGAGCTCGAAACATCTGAAGAGCCCTGTCCTACATCTGCCACCTTCTCCTCCTCCACCCGCTGGAGCCTTTCAGGAGGAGGGAGAGGAGGAGGAAGGTCTCTACAGATACCAGTTTTCTGGCCGTAGGTATCCGGTTTGTTTGGGACACTCGTGTAGTGCCAACGCGAGGCTCTGTGTGGGTCTCAACAGCCCCATCTCCCCTCTCAGCCCTCTGACACCCAAATATGGCAGCATTATCAGCCGAGACAACACTCTGACAGACATTAACGAGTTTGCGTCATCCTTGGGAACATCATACATAGATAGTGTGCTGATTGACTGTTACACTGGACAGCACATGCCCCAACCGTTGAAGCCCGAGACCATGACTCCATGCCTTCCTATGGGAGAAACTCCTCCTGCTCAGGTGTCACAGCTGGCCGAGGCACAGTCTCCAGCTGCCAACTCTCAGGAAAGGGAATTATCTCAACCAAACGGAGATCTGCAGGAAGCGGAAAGATTAGAGGCTATTGATGAAGTTCAAGCCAGGGAACGTTTGGAGTTAAATGAAGCATCTGAGCTCAGTGAGGCTCCGCAGGATGGTGGCGGATTAAAACGAGGAAGCAGTACCTCAGGGATCCTGAAACGCCCTCAGAGTCTGGCCTTAATGGACGAGCTGCTGATCGGCCCCAGCAACGGCCTGGAGAACGGGCGTAGACGCACTGTTACCTTCAGCCAACAGGTGAGTCTTTAGTGCATCTTTAAAGACAGAATGATGAGGACCACCACAAGGTATGGCCTTTCAGTCTGTACTGTAGTTGTAAGCATTTGCCTTTATTTTAATAAAATTAGAAACACATGCTAATGATAAAGAGAGATTTCCTGCAGTCATGTATTGTCACAACAGTTTTCAGGAAACTCTTTGATTTTGTTCACACCTGGTTATCTCATGCATACCAAGTAAGTTTATCCACATAAAAACATGGGTGTAAAAGCAACCAAGATATTTATACATTTACAAAACAAAAGTATGTTAATTGATATGATGAACAAGACATTTGTTTAATATTTATGGAAGGAGTGTCCAGTGTCAGCACTTTGCAACGTTCAGAGGTAAAGCTGTAACTTTGTTTTCTGACACGGGAAAGTCTTCAGGACAAAGGACTTTATGCTTTGTGGTTTCTCTGGGTTTTTTAAAAAATGTTTCCAGTTTGTCCATCCTTCCATCAAAGATTCTTGTTAGCGTGATATCTCAAGAATGAGCTGTTGAATGTTTGTAGGATTTACACATATGGAATTATCATTGTAACCAGCAGATGACCTGATTAGATTTTGTAATTGATTCAAACAGGATCAAGGTCACAGTAACATCAGATATCTAAAACAATTTTTCTTCAATAGCTTCTTTCATGTTTGAAGTATATCTTAAGGGTATTTCCGGCACACAAATTCGTAACAAGAAGGACTAGACTTGTTGATGGCAGAGGCGTTCCTGCTGTTGGCATCAAGTTCAAGCTGTTTTGTCTTAGCTTCAAGAATGAAAAAAAGAGAGGCTGGTGAGCGAATGAGTGTCTATAGCTGCTAGAACATAAGCGACTTATGAGTCGCTTATGTCTGCAAAACATCTGTTTTGCAGATGTTCCACAACATTCAATTGTAACTATAGATGGATAAACAGTATGATGTAGTTCTTTAATGAATAAGAACTGAAAATCTGGCTCAAAATAGACAGATTTGACTGCAGGTGGAAATAAATGTCATTAAAATATCATTAGGATTCCATTCAGATAGGCGATGCATAAAACAAGCAGGATTCTAACACTGGCCAGAAGTAGTCCAGTCACATGACATTTTTGTTCTGCATCTTTTAATTTTGGTCAAACAATTGTAAATCAGTATTAAAGAACTGCAACGGGAATTTTGTAGTTTTACATTATTTCTGTAATACTTTTCCTCTCCAGGTTGCCAACATTCTCCTAAATGGGGTGCAATATGACAGCAAGCTCACTGACAACGTAGAGGTTATAGAGACTCAGATGTCTTTGAAGCTGCTCTGTATCACCATCTACAGGATGCCCCCGTCCCTGCGCAGCCTGTGCACCAACCACTTCCTGGGTAAGCCCAAGCAGTAAACACATTTAGCCAGGATTCATTAAGACTCAGAAATATCATTGTGTGTGTTCTTCAGGCTGGCTGTCCTTCGAAGGAATGTTGCTTTTCTACACGGACTTTATGGGCGAGGTGGTGTTTGGGGGCGACCCCAAAGCACCGGACAAGTCTGAGGCCTACGAGCGCTACAATGCCGGGGTCAGCATGGGCTGCTGGGGCATGTGCATCTTCGCATTTAGTGCTGCTTTCTACTCAGGTCAGTAATCAGGCACATGAGAGTATCAACATGGTGAATTTCCCCCTTTTATTATCTGAGAACATTTGTGTGTTTCTCAGCCATCCTGGAGAAGCTGGAGGAACGCTTCTCTCTGCGCTCTCTGTATTTCTTTGCCTACCTGGCGTTTGGCTTGGGCACGGGTCTGGCCACACTCTCCACCAACCTGTACGTGGTGCTGTCTCTTTGTGTTACCTATGGAGTCCTGTTCTCCTCACTCTGCACGCTGCCTTATTCACTGCTCTGTGAATATTACCAGAGCCCACAGGTAAGAACAGAGCACAGCACATTGAGTGTCACACTATATGGCCAAAAGTATGTGGACACCTGACCATCACACCCATATGTAGTACTTCTTCAAACTGTTGAGAAGTACACAATTGTCTAGTATGTCTTTGTAAACTGTAGCTTTACAATTTCCCTTCACTGGAACTAAGAGGCCCAAACCTGTTCCAGCATGACCATGCCCCTGTGCACAAAGCGAGCTCCATGAACACATGGTGTGTTAAGGTTGGAGTGGAAGAACTCAAGTGCCCTGCACAGAACCGTGACTGAACCCAATCCCACTAAACACCTTTGGGATGAACTGGAACACCGACTGCACCCCAGACCTCAGTAATGCTCTTGTAGCTGAAACAGCTATGCTCCAAAATCTAGTGTAAATCCGTCCCAGAAGAGTGGATCTTATTATAACAGCAAAGAACTAAATCTGGAATGGGATGTTCAACATGTACAAATAGGTGTGATGGTCAGGGGTGGACATACTTTTTCCATACAGTGTATGTTTGTGGTTGCAGAAACAAATCATATTAAAATCACAAATTCAATTTGTTTCCCAATGCAATTTGATTCAAGAACAACATCAATTTCTCAGCGTTGCATAAAACAGAGCAACACTGTCCATCCTTATTCACTGTGACCAACAAGCACGGATGTTGGTACCACATGACCTCACGAAATAAGATATTAAAAATGCAGGAGCCCATTTTCATGGCACTTAGGCTGCATTTCTGGGCATCATACATTCATGCATTAATCTCTAATGAGCCTCGCCCTGCAAACTAATACTTGCTTTTCCTCTTTGAGATGAAATCTCTTATGTCGGGCGACTACACTCAGTACGAACTTCTAAAGCATCCTGAAGGGGAGTGTTGTTGAAGCTGAGTGAATATTATGTTATTTAGTGTTATTTCTAGTGGTGTGAGAACATTACCGTTTAAATAAAACAATGTTGGCAAATGATGTACAAAATAGGACAGATTTCACAATTCAAATGTCTCACTATTACGAACTATCTATTAAAATAGCATCATTTTAAGAAAACGTAATTGAAATACATTTTGTATGCACTCTGTCGTAGTTCTGCGGCTCCACAGAGGACGGCACCAGGAGGGGCATGGGGATGGACATCTCTCTTCTCAGCTGCCAGTACTTCCTGGCCCAGATCCTGGTCTCTGTGGCGATGGGACCTCTGACCTCACTGGTGGGCGGGGCTCAGGGCGTGATGTATTTTGCGAGCCTCATGTCATTTGTGGGCTGCCTGTACTCCTCGCTGTGTGTGGTGTACCAGCTGCCACCTCCAGAGGGTGAGCGCTCGCAGAGTGAGAGCCAACCACTACTGGTGCACATATAAATTCACCACACACACACACACACACACACACACTCACTCATAGAGGCCTGTAAACATACATATACATGCACATGACTTTTTACACAGCACTAATCACTGATATCATGTAAGAAATTTTTTTGTAAACTTGTAAACTTTTTTATTACCCAAGGCATGTTTGATTCCTTTTCTATACGCTAAGTGTGTTTACATGCACAATGATAATCTGATCTAATTATCTGATTTTAGCAGTTATAAGATGATTAAATTGGTTACATGAACAGCATACTGCGATACTGTTTATTAGATCATAACACCTGAGTTTTAGATTATATTCAATATTCAGATTATTCCACAAATACACATATACCATTAATCTAATATCAACCGTTTACTAACATCTCTACATGTCTACATGTAACCACTCAAAAACACAAAGTTTTGTGCAATCCAAAAACAATAAAAACTCCTTAAAACATAATTGCCCCATGTTTAAAAAAAAAATATATGCTGTAGTAAGGTTGAATTTTTACAGCTTGTCACAGTTGGAAAATCACTGTAAATGTGTGCATTTCATTTTTACTTAGAAAGAAATTTGATTATTGACTCACTCAGGTTTCTGACTGCCCCTGATATTCCCAAATAATGCATCCTAAACAGTGAGCCTGTTGCGGGCGATTTATAAAGAATAACTGCGTGAGTTATGTCGCGTGTACATTAGCGTTAGAAAACAAGGTGTCATTTAGGGTTATGTTTGCGTACTGTTTGCTCTAAATAGCTATGATGAGTTCAGATCTCCAAGAGACTCCTGGAAGAGCCAAACTGAAACGGAAACTTGATCTGTTCATAGTATAGCATAAATTAACTTTTCACAGTCCTTATTTAAATGCTGTTGGATTCAGAGGTTTAATAGAAAACCAACTTGCCAGTGGTTATACTGTCATCATTTTAAGATCCAACACATAATCTTGACTTACCTCACGAATACATAAGATTTATATTGTATCTTTGTCTGCTGGAAAGCTTTCTAGTACATGCTTCCTGGACGTACTGTATTAAAGTGATTTTTGTGTTTCATAAATCATACTGCATGTACTAAATGAATCTGTTTGAATTTAGATTTTAGCAATTTACAGTAAAAACATTTCAAAGTGCATTTTCATTAAAGCAAGCACTTTTTTTTTGCTCATACGAACGACATAATTCACTGTAGAAGTTGTCAGTAAATCAGTTGGCACATTTTTATGGGCGCTCTCAAGTTTGCATGTCTTTTTATACACGCAATCATTCAGGGCCAAATTTTTCCCATGATCACTTTACTTCATATCAAATTAGTTCATAATTTTTAAAGCCCCCTACTGCCTTCAAAACAAAACTAAACAAATGACTAAAACAAAGACGACGTACTGAAGATGATGCACTTTCAGTATCAGATTACTTATGCATATGTAAACATACTTACTGTAGTCTCATGGTATAGAAAAACTAAGCCTACACACATCCACATGTATCGCAGATTTCATTAGCCTGTCTTTCCTCTCATGATTCTGTTAAGCCAAACATCATGAATGTTGGAGATATGTGAGAGCGTCTGAGTTCATTCTGTCCCACATGGGTATGGGTTTGATTTTTTTTTAATTGCAGGAAACATTCTAAACCCAAAGCTGTTTAATAAAATCAATGATAAAACAGAAACCACTCTCACATATCAAAATGCAGTGATACGCTCAGTGTCTGTGAACACGGAGATGACTGAAGATGTCAGGTGTAAATGTGCATGGGAATCAGCACTGATGCCTCACCCTACGTTCACACTAGCAGGTAGCTTCGTTTTCAGATTAGCAAAGCAATCTGCACTATCTACATACATGCACCAGAGGCACCAACAATGTCAGCTACTTCCTTCCGAGCTTTATATTCACATTTATGTTTAGTGAGAGGTCACATATAAGGATAAGATGGTTATATGTGACCATGGTTGCGTTTTTTTTCCCATTTATATTTTTGTATCAAACTATAAATCGGAATTAAAGTTTTGAGTGGGGAACTGAAGAAACATCAGACCACGCGTGCCAAAGTATTGGTCTGAGGAATCATTCGAGCAAACTGTTTGGATTTATCACTTTACCATGTCGAAACCTCAAATCCAAATTCGCTTGATGCTGAAAACGTGGCTCCATTTTCGCACTCATCCACGAACGGTCACCTGTCACTTGCTTGAGTGAACGAAGGGTTACTTCAGGCCTCTGTTTCTGCCTGCGAGACAGTAAAACAGAGAATGTGTCTACAGATTTCTTAGTTTGCATACACTAGCATTAGGCTAAGTGTAGTGTATTTAATAGCCAAAAAAAACCCCACAACCAAAACACCACCCTAGTCCATGTGCATGTTTCTGAAACGCAACTTGACACTTTACTCAGACGAATGCAAACATTCAAGAATCAAAAACCATGGATTTATGGCAAATATGTGCTTTTAATTTTCTACTCAGCTGAGCCGTGTTTGAGTTGACTGCATGTGCTCATTGAAACTTAGCCGTTAAAATACATCCTCAGAATACTCTGGGATGGTCACAAACATGTCACGCCACCCTACGCTTTAAAAACAAAAAAAAAACAAAAAAAACAACACTCTTCCGCCTGCTGCCATGTGATCTGGCATGATGGTTGTAATGATGACGGTGGTTCTTGTCATTATCAGGCAGAGCGGATGTTGAGACTGGAGTGTGAACGACTACAGCTCAGCTGTAACGGAGAAGCACCCACTACAGAAGAGACAAGCGAGCCAAATCTACATTTTTTTTTTTTGTGGCTTGGCCACCAGGCAACAGATCAGGAAGACAAATTAGGAACGAAAGTGGACTCTACATGAGACTCAAAAAGTACGATTTCACATGCCACTAGGGGGCAGACTTACTGCTTTTTCAGTGCAAGTAACAAAATGTCGAACTGTTCTGCAGTTGGGAGAAAAAAGAAAATCTGAACAGAACACAAGCTGAACATGTAAATAAAGCTTAATATTGTCTCTAGTTTTTTTTTCACCCAGTTTATCTGAACATGCTTAAAAAACAATCCAAATGGAAATTGTAGAAGGATGAGCAATAGCAAGACAGGGATCAGTAAGTGCTTGAATTACATTTTTCTGAACTTATTACAGGAAACATTTTCCCACTAGTGGATGCAGCACCAAAATAAATCAACTAATAAATTTAAAAACAGAAAAGGGGGCAAGCTTATAGTCAAGGACCACTAAATGAGATGACGCACAGAAAAGCCGTAACTCAGATGAGAAACAGAAACACGACATCGGTTTAAAAAGACGTGATTTTATTTATACGCCTGAACCAGAATATACAAAGCAGTGGTCAAAAGCAACCAAGACCGAAAACACCAGTGCCAGCATGTTGACTGTTTCCCATCCTGCACTGCCCATACAAAAAAAAATTAATAAAAATAAAAAAGGTGACAAAAACAACCCAAACTGTACATAAGGACGTGAAAAGATACAAACCTTTTGGAATGCATATGAAACAAAAGACCAAAAACTTTAAGGTTTAAGAGGGGTTAATTAAGATAAGCTAGCCAGGACAGGACAAAGTTATCTTTTCTTCTCAACTCTCGCGCAATAAGGAGACCCATTCACGGATGCCAGCTGTTGTGTTAACAGATAAGCCAAAGCAAGGGATTAACTACTAGCAGCAGAAAACAACCAGGATCAAAATGTTGTCCATTAGCCCCTGCTTAAAACTTTTATCTTTGGTCTTAAGTGAATCTGAATTATAGGATCATCCATATAAACGTCAGAACATGAAGGAAAAAAAGGGTACATTATATATGGCGACTTGCAAGTTTTTACGGGTGTTTCCCATCTGCTGGTCAAAAAAACCTCAGTAGAATATGTGCTTGCACATTTAAGCTTATGCATAAAAAAAATTCTTAATTTTTTCTAACAGGACCCTAACATGTTGTTCCTACACCAATAAATAACATCATACAAATGGGGGGAGAAAAGGGGGTCATGATGTTATAGGCTTCAGTGTAATCGAATATCTCATAAGGGGCAGGGCGATAACAGAATGAAAATATACACAGAAGCACAAACTCTACTAGGTCAGATTGACCAAACAGAACTGCCAAGGAACAGCTCTAGGCCGTCGCTTCAGCCTCAGCTTCTGTGGACTCTCCGTTCTCCTCTGTCTTCTGTTTCTTTGTTTCAACTGACTCCTAAGAGCACAAAAGATTTAGTAAGACAAAAGATGCCAATACCGATCATGACGTTACTGCATGTTTTTTTCTCTTTCTTTTTGTAAAACATCTTTTTGAAACCCACCTCCTCCTCTGCAGGACGTTTCACTGCCTGCCCATCTGCTTCCTCTTCAGCAGCCTTCTCCTCCTCCCCCTCCCCCTCTGCAGCTGCTCCACAACACAATTTTCAGTTTAATTACTGAACGACAACGTACAACGTACTACTGGCGCATGAAGCGGTAATGACTTACGCTCTTCAGCTGCTTTGTCCTCTTTGTTGGTTTCTTCATGAGATGCACCGTTAGTCTGTCAGGGGAGTTTTTTATTGTAGTTTGTGAATTATTATTATTATTATTTTTTAAAACAGAGATACAAGGTTTTTTTTTTGGATGCATCTCACTCTGAGTCACTTTAAAGTTAGCAAGTACATGAGTTACTGTGTTGTGGGAGGTCCACCAATAACATTCCACAGACACTGAGACTTCATACTGCTCTGATAAACAGGCACGCAGCCAACCCTAATACCATCTCTGACTGTGCTACATCTGTGGAAGTTCACAAACCTAAACAAAGAGCACAACCTGCACAGCAGCAGGGCAGAGACTGGGTCTGCTGCGAGTCGCCCGACACCTGCACCATGAGCTGTAATACAGCGACAAGGCCTGCTGGGAAATCCCTTCCTTTTACATACCTCTGTACCATTAGCAGGTGCGTCTCCGGTGCCATTCTCCTTCTTGTCCTCCTGCGCCTCCTCCACAACTTCTTTCTTCTCCTTCAGTTCCTATAAACACAGATACAACAGTTTAGAAATAACAGTTTTATAAACAGTTACAGGCTTAGACACAGTTACAGGCTTACAACACATCTGAGAAACATTTGGGTCGTTCCTTTACTTTTCACCTTTCCAGTTCCGCTTTCTGGTGTTAATTTTACCTAGTTACTGAGTGGAAGTTTATTTTCTTCCGCCCACGACTGAGCAGCAGTGTCATGACCGCAGAGCTAACAGTTGCTTAGGCAAAAAATAAATAAATAAATAAATTTAAAAAAAATTTGAAAAAAAAGAAAGAAAAAACAACAAAATACCCCAACAAAAAAACACCTATTCGAGCTAAACGCCAACGTGAAGACAAAACGCTCAAATGTACTTTATCTAACAAATGTTACACGTTATATCACATTTTCATCATCACTCTGTTCCGTTTAACAAAAAGGTAAATACAAGCTACAAGGTTACTTTTTTTTCTTCACCGCACACAACTGTTTAGAATCGCCATCAAATGTTTCCAACCAATCAGATTCCCAACGCATCTCGCTCTCGCGCTTTTTAACGGCGCGTGCCCGAGTCCCAGACAAAGGGCAGCGCGTGGCCATAAGGAACAATGCTCAGTGAGGGAGGGAGGGCGCGCGCTACTAATGTACAGCCATTTCCCGCCTATTTATTAAAGCTCGCGATGTAATTTCAAAATGAAAAAGAATTCGAAATTCGTTATGACAGGCGGTTTTTTTGTACTTCACACACCTCAAGCTGAAGCTGGTGGCCATTTAAGGCCAAAACGAAATGTTCTTTCCGAAAACGAAAAACAGTCGCGTTTCTCCTCGTTAATCCGTCAGTAATTACCATAAACGAAGCATATGAGTTAATATATCAGTAATAGATGCCTACATACATCGAAACAAAGCTGAGACAGTTAACTACCTACCGCGCGCGTTAGCTAGCAAGCTAACAGCACCTAACGCTCCGCTGATGGCTTTCTGTGGTACCCAGTGATGAAACGGTTTAACAAGAAACCAAGCTTATATACCTACTTCAGGACAGAAAACCTTCAACTACTCACTTTGTGTCACCACAATCCACCATTTTATCGAATTTCACACCAAATGGAATAAAATCCGTTTCACCTAACTGGAAAGTTGAGGTTTTGGACAATTTGCTTAATATTCTTTTTTTCCTAAACATACCTTTGCGGTAATCTCTGTGGCAGTGGTCGTATCTACAGCTGTATCAGCCATTTTTGTTGAGGAAAAAGAACTTTTTAAAAAAAAGGTAGTTGTTTAAAAAAAAAAATCCTCGTGTTACAGGACTGAGGTAGGACACTGAGACGCGGGGAGGAAGAGTGAATCAAAACTGCTTCAACCTGAGAACTGAAAGGACCGAGCTAACCGCTGCGAAATCTGATTGGACAGATAATATCTCGCGAGTTTTCATTGGTCGAGAGAACGCTGCGCTGCATTTCAGGCACTCTTATTGGACAAGCGAGCGTCACTCATTTTTAAATGCCGCCTCCAAGCTTCTCCTACTGAAAAACCGACTCGACTGTCCGTGTTCCTATTGGTGAAATATTATATACCGGCTTTTACCCGGACTTTTACAAAATGGACTCGCGCCAAATAGGTTCATACACAGAAAATAGCCAAATAAAGTGAATATTAGAGTTTGGTGTAACACTTTTTATGATTTGTATTCACATCCTGTCATTAATAGAATGCGCACTGTGGTGCAGATCATATCTGATCAATGTTGGCAACTCTTTTTTTTAGGGGAAAGTAGATCAGAAAGTCGCTAGAAGTCCCCATGTGACACCACAGGCTAATTTGCATATTCAGTGAATCCCCATTATTATTTGCATATCAAAGAGTTTTATGGAATGGAAAATAATAGGTTATAACATTTCTTAAAGAAAGAAGTGTTTGGTCATGTCACTATAATCCATCCATCCATCATGTGTACTGCTTATCCATCAGGGCCAAGCTGGAGCCAATCCAGAAGTCTATCATTCCTATCATGGTAGTGAGTAGTCAGGAAACAGACCCGAGGAAATGGTTACAGATGGAATAATTTGTTTTTAGCACTGTAAATATTGCCAAGAAGAGAGTTTAAAATGAAGTACAAAGAAGTTGTGGACCTTGTTGAAACAATCAGTGGTGATCCCTGGGAACGGTGGTTCACACAAGTGCAGCTCATTCAGGCTTTACACACTGGTGGTTAGTCGGGTGAACCTGCTGTCTCAGTGGTGAGTGTGAGCTAGAGAGCCTTATCGTATGCAGGATATTTACTAATGTCTGCTCAAAAAGTCACTAGGCTCTTTTTTATGAAATATGAGCACTAAAGGTATCTAAAACTAGTGAAAAAGTTGCTAAATTGGCAACACTATTGACTACATATATGCTCAATAATTATTTTCAGCAGCTGTCCTAATCCCATCATGGCCATGTTGTGATCCTGTATGCCCCTGACTCTACGGTCTACACACACAGGCCCAAACAACCACTGTGTCTTTGGTTACAGCCTCTGTTTCATTAGTATGTTGTGTGTAAAGGCCATTGTGCCTTAGATTGAGATGCTCCATGTGGCAGTTTTGTTCTCACTCAGGAACTTTGACATGCTAACTCCTCCCTCACCCGCTCCTCCAGAAGCCCATACACAAATCTCCTCCCTTTATATATTATTACACATTGCGAAATCTTCATTGTTTGGCTGTGATTGTGATTCTACATCTGTTAAAGGAGCATACCTGTTGCACCAGGAACAAATCTCCATTGTTCCTACTACCATCCTTCTTCCTGTTGTCATGTGGATCTTTAAATTTATGAAAATATGAATGGGTATTTCTTCATAGACTGCGTACATTGAGCATTTTGCCCTGCATAACTGCGGAATAGGGGTTTCAAATTTTCACTGGATGATAACCTGGCCTAAAATATCACAGTATCACGGTATTAACGGTGAGGTTATTGTCAAATCATACACTGTGACTGTGAAACCATGACATCGACTGCTGTGGAGTAATTATTTCTGAACACCACCAATGCAGATTCATCAGATCCTGTAGCAAGAACGAATGAGTTTTCTCTCTTTTTTTGAATAAGTCACAGATGGCATGTAGTCATGGTAATCATGGTAACATGCTCCTTGAGGGATCCAATCAGTTTGGATATTATTGAGATTTAGACATGGACATCAAATGTTTGGACTGGATTTAAACTTTAAAGGTTAAGCAAAATATTTAAACAACACTATCAAAAATTTTTTTTTTTGCTAGAATCTGTTAGAATCTATCAACAGATCCAGACTAACATTCATCAATCTCCTTACTAGTAGAAAAAGAAAGCAGACAAAAACTATATATCTTTCGTTATTAGTTTCATTTTAGCAAATGAATTATATACCTTATACCACAGCACTTGTGAAATCTTGGTTCTGATTGGTCAGAAGGTGTTGATTCATTTTCTCTATCTGCAGCTCTGACAGTAGTGCAGCTGCAAATCACAAGTTTACACTCCCCGGCCACTTTAATAGGAACTTGTTGTTGATTGTAAGGTTCCTGTTCTTGGCTGC
>JAOTRR010000001.1:14834260-14848865 GCA_028570945.1 Gogo arcuatus
CTGATTTAAGAAAAAATTGAAGTGGTCTCTTAATTTCTTCCAGAGCTGTATATATAGGCACTGCATAAAAGCGGAGCTCCCGATGAGTGTAAAATGTGTTAATTTCATTGTCTGATGGTTAAGTGTTTATGAGATATGTTGCCTTGCACTTACGATCAGGTTCCCTGTGGTGGTACACATACGTTGTTCGTACGGGCATTGTACGGTTGCAAAAGCCGTCAAAAATCAGGCCGATGTATTACCATATTCTCTTAAGTATGGAGCTCTGCTATAACAAGCTGATTGAAATAGTTTAATGAACTAACCCATCCTGAGAGCAACCCACATCCCACAACTTGTGAACTTCACCAGGAATTGGTTGTTGTAGAATATAATCGAATTTTTTGCCCATGAAGACCATTTGCTTTTTTCCCTTCCCATTTTTCTCCCCAATCTGGTCACTTGGCAATTCCCACTCATCATCCAGCTCCAACAGCTAGCATCTGGGGAAAGTGAAGACTAACTTGTAGTTTCTCCAAGACATGTTTGAACTGCTGCTCATGCTGCACCACAGGGTGGCGGAACAGACTGGGAGGAAAGCGCTATCTGCCCTCTTATGCATACATTACTCAGCTGGTTCCCAGCCACAGATCACTGTTGTATCATTGGGATTTGAACTCACAATCTCACAGTGTCATGTCATGTTTAATGAGGACAGAATCGCATACAAAGAAAAGCCTTAAAGCCTCGGTAAAATATAGAGGTGGATGTACATTAGTGACACTGTAAGCTGTTTTGTAGGTTGGTAGTTCATGAAATCTGCAAATGTACATCCAAATCAACACAGAAATGGTTGCAGGTAGCTTGTTGATCAATTGTTGCATGTATTATCTATTTCAGATGTGAATGATGTCAAGCATTTTGCATCTGAAGATATGAGTAAATGCAAGACATATTTATTTCACTAATCTCTCTGAGACCACAGGAAATATGAAGTATGGAATAAGAATTCTGCATTATCTGTATTAGTTGGGTTTTCTCTATGCGCAAGAATGTCCTTCTTGTCTTCTAAGCTGCCAAATTCCTAAGAACCGAAGCACAATGGTGGATTAGTTTGACACATTCCCTTCCTAATCTCCCTTGATTTCAGCCTCTGCCCCCTGCTCAGCTGTTGTACCCCATGGGCTTGGCCCAAGAACCATCATCAGAAACGAACATACTTTACTAAAAGCCAGGTGGAAACTCTTTAGCAGAGGCCACCTGTTCCCTAATTCAGCTTTTGCTAGGGGTCAGGTGGTGGTTGTTGAGGGGGCACCGGCAACAAAGGGGCCATCCGGACAAGGACAAGTGCGCGCAAGTAACCAGGGCCCCCTATTTACCCTTGTTTCTTTTCAGTACTCACTATTGTTAAGTGCGCTCTTATGGTTCTGGATGCATATACAATTCGAACACTCCAAACTTATACTGTAGATGGTGGAAAAAAGATTCTTTCCATCCATCTGACAATCATGTTCTGTTCCATGCTGTATTTGAGAGAAAAACGAGACTTGGTAAAAGAGTGGAAAAAAGCAATTATACAGTAGATTTGTCAATGAGGCTCCTAGGAACAGGGAACAAAAGTTGCTCGTTTCCCATGTCACGGCACGTAACACAGGTCCCTGTCGTCTAGGAGGTCCAGGATGAGCGGTCTGGTCTTATTAGCTTAAATATGACACAGCTTCTTTGATCATATAAGCTCATTTTTAAGCTTTTGTGGAAGGCAAAAACCAAGAAAGGTACAAGAGGATTGGTGCAACTCGACCAGCTTTTGCTGCTTACATGCTCATTGCTCTTTTCAGATCTGGTCATGAGGCTACATGGAAGGACATAGGAAGTCATCTGGACATGATTAGATATATTATGAGTGTGATCACATGATAAAAGCTCGTGCACCAGGGCTCAATATCACGCTCAATTATAACACCAGTTTTACAAAACGGACACATCCTGGCATGCACTTCAGTAATACTCAGCTCTTACAGTTTTGGCTTGGTCCCACTCAATTGTACTTGGTAAATGTTTGTTTTCTTTAGCTGAAAAAACACTCCAGTGTTGGTTTAACCTCACGCTTAATGATGAACTCGAATTTGCAGGACTAATGTGAAAAGAAAACGACTGGAGGTTAGAATTTCAATAACAACAACAAACCACCTCATAATACCCATGGTACATGGAGTGCCATTCTGGAACGTTGACAGTGTGAGCCCTCTCAAGGCTTGATCTATGTGCCTCAAAATTGTACTGAAGAACGATTGTTCCAGTTGAGTGGTTCCAGTTGGCATGTGGAACCAGTTTCTGACCTTAAAACACTCTGCTCAAGTTGCAAGCATGAGGAATGTCTTACAATGTTTTGCTTTCCTTGAGAAATTTAATAAAATGAGCAAGATCACAAGGGAACTTATACCTTTAACCCTTTCAGAACCACCATACACTACATCATGTGTGCCCTATATTCTTGTATATGAGTTGAACGTTGTTATAAATCATAGTATCATAATAGTATCATAATTTGAAATATCAAAGCTATACTTACACAAGAATTTATTTTGCAACCATTTCTATGAAGGTTTTTCATTACTCATTTCTATGCATTCATCTATACATTCATGTCATGAATTGTTATAATTACTTCTGAAAATGCGTTACACTTTATAGCATTGGTTACAACGCTTTATGAATTATTATACCACAGTGCTGCTGAATTCCTAGTTCTGATTGGTCAGAAGAGCTGCTGTTATTTTCTATAACATGGCAGACGCTCCACGTCATCTACAACGTTTCTATTTAAAAAAAAAATACATATAATCATTGATATATTGAAGTTTTCTGTAAGGAGTTTATGGAAGGAGTCTCCAGTGTCAGTGATTTGTAACTTTTCCAGCATCTTCAGGAGAACAGAGATTACACAGAGTTTGCGTTTTCTCTTATTAACTTCAAGAGAGAGAAAACAGACGCTGGTGAGGGAATGACCATTTATAGCTGCTGTAACATAAGTGAGAACAGGAATTTACTTTTTTTTCATGGATGTTCCGCAACTAAAAATAACTATAAAGGGATAAAAAAATGTGATATGTCATTGTTTAATAAATAAAAAATGTAGATTGGCAAATTGCTGTGGTATAAGAGGAATAAAACACTTCAGGACATGCTGTTATGAGAAAATAATCGACTTTGGGGTGGTAAGAGTAACTCTGCTTCTTCATGCTACACCATCGTTGATTATTTTTCTGTAACAGCATAACATTCCTGACTTAGCAGAAAGCATTATTATAATTAGTGTTCAGGACACATTGTATCACCAGTACCAAAGAAATTAGTGAATTATTATTGTTACAAACCCGTTGAGACTGGAATTGAAATATTTAACAATTAATTTATACATACAGTATATATTTCATTTATGAAACAATTGTTTTCTTCAGTACGTCCTCAATGAGCTATGATCTGATTGGTTGTGTGATAAAATAAAAAAGGCCACTTCTAATAGAATCACACATAAAAGATTCAGCAAACGTTTATTGTGAAGTTCTCGAGTAACTTTTTCATCTTTGGATCTATTGCTTTTCATTTTTATGGATATGTGTTTTATAATCGTTAATTATGTATTGTACGTTATGATATAAATGAATGACACAGTTATTGACTTTTCCTACAAGATTTACATTTTTTTGACAGATATCCCTACACACTAGATAATAAGCATTTTTGCCGTCTATTAAATGATTAAAACATTTTGATGTCCCAAGCCCTCAGGTCTGTGACTCAGTTGTAAGTCCTTAGGGGGGAAACCCCTCGTAAAAACCCCAGCTGTATACGTGAGTCAAAGCTCTGGATTCTATGTCCATAACAATCAGCAATCTGATAAGGCTAATGTGCTCACGTTATCAACCTCATTAACCAGTTTCCTGTTTAAAAAGACCTCCTGTAGTGTGTGTGATACGTATCGAGAAAAAAAGTCAGCGCTAGCTTCTCCCTCAAGCCAAACGGCCCACAATCTTTCATCCATTTCATCCACCTCTCCAGCATTGTGAGCATTTTTACAAGCCATACAACAGACGTTTTTCACTTTTTCACTTTTATTTTCAAAAATACTCTTTCAGCTTCATGTAACATTTTCTTTTACGTTACGTCAGGAGTGGGAATTAAAGCCTTTCAGTGTTTCTAATTAGCCAGCAATGAACTTGACCAGATGGCCTTTTCATTCAGTGGTCAAAGTTTCTTAGCAAATTCCTAAGCTTTTGGAGTTTGGAACAGGAGGAGGGGGCTTCAGTTATAATCCACCGCCGTGTCCCAATGCTAAGGACGTTCTCTAAATCTAAATCTAAATCTGAAACTGGTGCTCATTACTCTGAGACTGAAGAGCAGAGTCAGCAAAGTGTTTAACGGAAAAAAGCAAGGAAAAAGTAAGCAAATCTGATGTATAAAAGTATCTTTGACTTATGCAACTTTATAAGACTTTTTTAAACCCACAGATCATTAAAGAATCATAAAGCCTAATAGCTCCGGCTGACGTTTTTGAAATATTCAATGACAGCAAACCTTTAATAAAGACGTGTATTTATTAAAGATGATTGTCTGGCCTGAAGTATGGTGACCTTATTCATTCATTTTTTAATTATTACTTTGCAATGCGAGATTGTATAAGGAATAAAACATGATTGGTTGTGTTCTTATAGGAAAATAATCAACGACAGGGTGGTGTGGTGATGTGATGTGGCCCAAGAGGAAGTGGGGTTACTCTTACCATGTCGAAGTTGATTATTTTCCCATAACAGCACACTTCTGTTTATTTAATATCATAGCATTTTGTCATTAGTACAATTTAATATTTACTAGTGAACTTTTTTTAGCAGCTTGTAGTTATTGTGGAATATCTGTGAAACAACTGAGCTCTTCACTTCTTCAGCAGCTGTAAACAGTTGTTCCGACCCTCATCCACCTCTGGGCCTCAGTTCTGTCTGAGCAGCCACAGTGAGTTTGTGGACTTTTGTTGTGTGGTATTTTAATCCGCTCAGACAGACCATGGGTGAAGACGTGTTTGGGGGAGAGTCTGTCCAAACTTCACAGATCTGCTCTAATGTAAACAGTGAGCTCAAGGTAATCATGCGGTGGAAGAAAACTGGGGTGGAGTGGGCGGTTTTGGGATTGGTTGGGTGGATGAGAGCAATTTTGTGGAAAAAAAGAAGGCTTGCTATCTAGATAATTAACATGCTTGTCTATGAAACTGCTCTGTCAGTCCCAGAGGGGGCTCTGGACAAACACTTCCTCTGACTCTTTGTCGACTTTGGGATTCAACAGCGTACGTTATAGGCGTGGAAACACGGAAGACGTTATCATCCAAATGTGATCGTTTTTTAATGTTTTTCTTCAGCAACGTAACGTTGTTTATAAAGCTGCACCATCACCAGGTGGATGGAATGAAACTTTTGGTTTCGTTTTTACTATTGAGAAGACACTCGATGAATATCTTCCATCTCATGTGTGACTCACCCAAACGGCGCCATCTTTCCTTACTCTGATGACCTGCTTGCTCTGTCTTAAGGATTAACTCGAGCGAGGTTCCCATGGAGCTCTGTAGAGCTGTCATAGGCCAGGCTCTTAAATCTCCAGTGAGAGCAGGAGGTTTTGTCTTCCTTTCATGAGCACACTGTTTAATGGGCTGATTTATGCACGCTGTTCTGTTCTGGGGTTTCCAAGACAGGCATGCTTCTTCCTGAGCTTCAGTAGATGCAAAAAAAAAAAAAAAAAAAAAAAAAAAGGAACAACAGACTGTTCGATGATAACATCTTAACTCAGGGATCTGTGTTCTTCTGAGAACCTGCAGGAAAGTTAGTATTATATAAAAAATTCAAGACTTTGCTAGTGACATTAGGGTTTAATGAGCTGAACTTTGCTTTGCATTCCTTTCAGTGGGCGCCTCTTAAAAAGATCGACCAATTGGGGCGAATGTTAAGGCCTGACCCTCCGCCCCCTTTTTTGCATTCAGCCTGTCAGAGCTGCGTTTGTCTCTGGAGTATTGCTTCTGTGTGGTTTTTTCCCTCCTATTACTACTGCTCAGACTCCTGAGCACCAGTACTGGAGTGTGACAAGAGCAGCTATGCAGTGTGTAAACCCTCTCTCAGCCCGAGCCTGATGGTAAATCCTGGCCAGCGCACACTTTGAAGGTTTGTTGGAGAGTTCTGTTGGTTCTGCTGTTTGAGTTGAATGCAAGGAATGCACAGAGCTCCAGATGCCATTTACTGAAGTGAACGTGAGCAATAAGAGGACGCACCGAGTGACCAGAAAGTTGGCGAGTGGAAGAAACCATTTCCTTTTGTTTGCCTTTTGAAGAACCTTGATTGCTACTCGTTTCCACCGTGCAAGGAAACGTGAGGGCTTTGCTCAAAGCAAACGTCTTTATGGGAAAGTTCTTTGTCTTTTTCTAGACCAGTTTTCTGATTTGAATTACTAAAACTCAAGCGAAAAACGAGAGAAAGTCCAAAAAAAAAAGAAGGAGAAAGTGTAAGGATGGCGAATTCAGGATTTCAGCTCCTGGGCTACTTCTTGGCTCTGGGCGGATGGATCGGAATGATCTCGACCACAATACTGCCTCAGTGGAAGGTGTTGTCGTACTCAGGAGACGCCATCATCACGGCAGTGGGGCTGTACGAGGGTCTGTGGATGTCCTGTGCATCCCAGAGTACAGGACAGGTGCAGTGCAAGATGTTCGAATCGCTGCTGAACCTCGACAGTAAGTATGATGGCGCTGATGAGAACATCGTCTCACTGAGCTTTGCTTTGTTCAGCTTTGTAAGTTTATGCGTCACTTGTACTTGGTATAATCTTGACAGTAGGATGTATATAGATCAGTAGAGTTATTACTCATAACATCACATATGTTTTCAAGCTTTATGTGACTCAATGAGGCCGTTATGAACTCCTGAAATAATATAGATTACAATTGCACACCTATTAAGCTAATAAACCTTTAAAGCCACAATCACTGTCATGAATATAAGATATACTGACTACAATTAATTCACTGACTTGAATTAATGTAGTTGTAGTATATTTTGTGAACATCTACAGTATATCACTCAGTGTTTTATTATTCACTACATTACACAGATCTTTATTTATTTAGTGCGTTATTAAATTACTGTTTCTGCACATCACTGTAACAGAAGCAGCGTATTGTCCTGGTTTCATCAATGGTGGTTCTTTTGAGAAGAAAAGGCCAGTGTTGAGACAAACACTACAGATATTTCCAGAATGCTAAATGCTCTTCTCCACACAATACACTAGCATTGGTTCTTCATTATTGTGCTAATCAGCGTATATCTTATGCTAAGATATACACTAGGCTTATATTATTATGCTTTTTTTTAAAGGCCCATAATCGTAAACCAAGCTCAGAGAATGAGATTCATTCATGATGACAATGATACCACTGACTGGCTTTTATTTATTTATTTATTTTTCTTAAATGGTGTTGCCATCAATGCTGGGTTTGCAAAATGTGCTTTTACAGGCCTGAATGTTCTTCTGGAAAATGAAAAAACACAATCGGCACCAACTTAGTAGACCAAATAACTAGGAAAGTCTTACATCCCATTGGTGTAATCTATCATTTGCTCCATCAATCATAACCTTTTACACATCTGTACAAGAGTACCAATGATTCTGGAGTCGACTGTAACTTACAGTATTTAGTCCCTCTTTTGAGTAAGAGGTCATCTGCTCTGTTTTTAATCTGTTAATCTGTTAATCTGTTTTTCTTGGATTTCCATAACCGTCATGGATGCCAGCCAAACCAAATATTATACTAAAGTTAGGAAACATGCACAGCTCATTGGCGTAACTCATCATTTGCACCATCAATTTTACTTCTTGAGTACTCTAGAAACTATACTAGACACCAATTAGCAAAATAAACCCAAAGTTAAGAACAGTACATGGCCCATTTCCATGATCTGCATCAATAGGAGCTCAGTGTACAATGTGAGCCCCAGAATACTGTACAACTCATGATGGAACCCACAAAGGGTGATGGGACCGTCTGATTCCACTGTCCCCTCCCTCGCTAGTGCCATTGTTGCTCTAGTCTTAGGTCATCTGGATGGATAGTAACTGCAATGTTCTTGTTTATGTATATACAGACAGTCTTGGCCTCCTACAGCACTGCATTGTTGCCCTCTCTTGGGATTCTGGCATCCTTTCTTGAATAATTGTTATTATGCACGGAGTCATCTGACCTCCGGACAACCGGCACTGTATGGGACTAGAAACACACACACACACACACACACACACACACACACACACACACAAAGCCATGCCGAACAG
The DNA here is from genome assembly GCA_028570945.1 of Gogo arcuatus. Lineage (NCBI taxonomy): Eukaryota > Metazoa > Chordata > Actinopteri > Siluriformes > Anchariidae > Gogo > Gogo arcuatus. The sequence continues at coordinate 14,842,604 of JAOTRR010000001.1, forward strand.
CTTTATAAAGAAGTACTGAATGAAACACTGGGCTGCAAATAGAATATTTGGATATAATTTTCAAATTTATCCTTTATCTATTTATTTATTTATATTTACTAAGGCTTATTTATTTCAGGTATTAGCACTGAGCTACCATCATTAACCATGAAGAGTATGCTCATCTGTGATCTCTTTAATGTTTTATTTAGAATAGGCCCAGTGACCTGCAGGGTCCAAGCACCCTTCACAAATCAGCGCAAAGGATGCTTGGACCCCGCAGGTCGCTGGGTCTTAATTGGTCTTAGTGTCTGTACATCTACTTCAGGGCAGTAATCGCTCAGTGGGTTAAGGCTCTGGGTTCCTGATCAATGGGTCAGGGGTTTTAGCCCCAGTGTCTCCATGCTGCCGCTCTTGGGCAAGGCCCTTAATCCTATCGCCTCACATAGAAGTGAGAAAAAGATGTAAGAAGTTTCTATTTTAGAACAGTTCAACTCATATCATATACAAATCAGTGTCTACACTTGTTAATGTAATTCCTCGTTTCATTAACAGAAGTCTTGAAAGCAATTGTGCTGGTAAACAATCCTGCATTAGCTTCTGATTTGCTAAATCAGAAAACAGATAAATAACCAAACCGGAAGTGGAAGAGTTCAGTAGATTGTTTGTACCAAACCACTACATTTGGCTTCTCAATGTTACGTTATTAGAACATTTAGTAAGTATTCGACAAGTCAAAGTTAGAACACTTTGACTGTAATTTTCCAGAAACACTAGTAATGATCTTCTGTAGTAATGGTTTCCTGTACAATGTTTTTAGAGAATGTTAAGAAAATGTTAGCATTAACTAAAAATACGGTCGCAACTTCGGAGGAATGTTTATAGACGTAAAGATGTAAAGATGTTTTTAGAATATCAGGAAACTTTCTAGGAAGTAAAAGTGCTAACTGATAATTAGATCATTCTCAGCTGGCGTAATGACTTCTGAAACACCAATCAGCCATAAATTAATAAGCGAGTTCACTTGCCTGCTGATTTACATTTCGTAACAGCAACAAAATGCCATAAAAGCTCACCAAGAGCTGAAAACTTAAATCTTACATTCCATAAATTATTTTTGTCCTAATTGAATAGCTAGACTTATTCATATTAGTTTGGGTAAGTTCTGGATTGCTTTCTTTATAATGTTTTGAATTGAAATAAAAAATCGATTTAAACTTGTCAGAGTAATCCGTATATAAAATCGCAGTGACTCATGAACAGTTATACGATTTATACGAAGCTGATCAGTTCAGAGGTTCAGAATGTAAATTTATGCAAATTTATGGAAATGTGCACAAACTCAAGAGCGAATTGTAGGATACAAAGGTTTTTCTCCCAACTAACTGGATTTTCGCTATGACGTTACTTGTATAAATGTACTGCGAATAAATTTGTTTGTATGCAGCTTGATAAATTTGTAGCAAACTAAAAGATTCTTCTATCAGATCTCAACTAAGCATTAAATAATACATGAAGTAATTTCAATATACAAAATCTACACATGACTCCGTCTTTGGAATTCTGACATCTATAAACATCTCTGACTTAAAAAAGGTCTTATTTTCCAAGAAATGTGTAGCCATATGCATCAGATATGACGTACAGAAGTAGCCCACGAGCCGCCGAACAATAGACAAAGCCTAAAACACACACGCAGCTTCTTGAAGTATGCACTCTGACAAAGTGCACTCTTGCTGGCCTTTTCTTTGTTTGTGCCAGGCACTGCCAAGCTTGGCACCGGGTACAGGATGGTGGGAGGCAACCTCCGCCCCTCTGCTCGGCTCGACTCTAACTACTTCCATTCAAACGGGAGCTCGGAGATCAAAGCAACACCCTGCTGGGTCAAACCACCCTGTTTCCACACAAATCACCATGAGGGATGAAAGCAGGCAAAATAAAAATCACTTTCTCTCACTCAAATCTGGCTTCAAAGTGAATCTGAGTGTCTGAGTGTAAATCAGACTTCAAAAAAGTTACATGATGTCTCTCTCTCTCTTTCTCTCTCATTGAAACATGTTTTATTACTTCATTTCATGTCTTTAATTCTTTCAATGTGCTACCATTTTATTGACTAAAGGTCAGCGAGGAAAGCTGGAGATCCTGCTAGACTCCGTAGGATGATCCTAAGGCATTAAGAAGCCATTGTTATAAGCTGGACTTGCATGTTATAAGCATGAGCATCATACACAAGGAGCAACAGACGAGTGAACAATTCTCCTTTGTGCAAAAAAAACACCACGCTAATCCTGGCAGTGTGAAACATGTAATAAGGGCCCTCCTACGGCATTCTGTATGCGCTGGAAAGCCGTGTGGGCTTTGTGTGGAATTTCACGGAGGCATCCAGTCGGACATAACATGAGCATGAAGTAGGACAACCTTGAGAGACGTCCTGAGATTAAAGCCGGATTTGGACCGATTTAAATCATCGATCGGCTTCGAATCGTATAAATGCTGATTTTATATACACTTCAAGTTTAAACCACTTATTTATTTCTATTCAGCACAACAATATAATGAAGACTTTCACTGAAGACAAATGAGACTAGCCATTGCATGAGGACAAACGTAATGGCGCCTTATAGAAGGAGGAAGCATTATTGTGGAATCACTGCAATGGTTGAGCTGCATTATTGGAAAATTTGGCGCATAGCACATTTAAGAGGCGCTCTTTCACCACTTGGTCACCATTTTGTCATTTTAAGCTCTCTGTGATCTGTGAAATGTAAATTAGCTCTGCTGTGAATGAGAATAGTAATTTACGGGTGATTGGGATTTATGAACTTATGCGCACAAAAATCAGAAACATTCGGAAATGTGGTGGTAATTTTGAGAGTTTTTTGGACTATGAAAGCATTTACACGCATCTTTACTAAAAATGTATACATATGGCAAAGTTTGATATATACATTAGATAGTATTTAAGTAAAGTGTTGAGCTACTACTTCCTGCCCTGTGGATGGGGGTGGAGTCATCCTGAAAGAGACCACACCCATCACAATAGAAATGTCTCATCATAGGATATACCCTCAAGAGTATAACAGAGCCATTGGGTTTTCCTTAAAAAAAAAAGTAGAAGTTTTAGTAAGAGCTTTGCATTTTGGTTTCAAATCAGAGAGATCAGGAGTACGAAGATGTCTTCATATTATCTTTAGATACTGGAGTAATGCTCAAAAGTAATAATACAGTATGTAGGCTGCATGAAAGCATAGTTTTAAAATCTTTAACATTTTTAAAAATCGAACCTAAAAACTTCTAAGACAGATTGCTCATCTGATCCATGCCGATCATTGTTCTCACCTTCGGTTTGTTTCTCACTTTACATAAATATAAAGTAGGACTTTGTAGAGCTGCAACTAGCCGTTTAAGCCCCGCCCCCTTGTCCACTCTTTTCCCCGCCCCTTAAGACTTTACAATAGTGATACGTATTGATAGAAATATATTTTATTAACATGTGCTTATCCATGTCCTTATACACAGCATCCATTCTCACTCTTTCTGTGTTTGTTATGAACACTGTGAATCTTCAGCAATTCTACTCTTTCACATATTTTTAAAAATTAATAATTTAATGAATGTTTTCATTCTTTTCATGCTTTTTTTCCAGTGCACATTCAGACGTGCCGAGCTCTGATGGTCATATCTGTGCTGATGGGCTTCATCGGCATTATAGTGAGTGTAGTGGGCATGAAGTGCACCAGGGTGGCCGACAGCAACCCCGCCACCAAGGACAAGATCGCTGTGGCGGGAGGAGGGCTCTTCCTACTCGCAGGTACACACACACACACTCACACACACACACACACACAGCCTTATAAAGAAAGCACTGTGTGAAGGGTACACACATAGAGCCTTTATAGCACATTCATATGTATTTTATAAATCTTTTATGAAGCAATGTGGTGAATAATAGATGCAGTTACAAAAAGGTATACATAGTGCTTCATAACAGTGTTATAAGTGCACCACTATCCTGCACTACTATATAAATATATAATACCACTTTAGTTTGAGATCATTAAAATCATTCATATGGCTGACATATGGGCTTCATAAATAAGTGAACCCGTATTGGAATGATTGGAATCTTATCTCAGGCTTTGACATAAGCCTTACATAAATCTTTATAAGCCTTATATAAATCTTTATAAAAGATTAATTCAGTGCTTATGAATGTGTTATGAAGGTCCACTGTAGGTACAAAGTGTTATCCAAAAACTGAAATATGTAATAATCGCGCTATATGTGATTTTTTTTATTGAGCATGACAGCTTCTGAGGAATAACACAAATAAATATTAATAAAGACCCTACATCTGTCGGAAGTGTAAGTGAATTTCCCATGTGATTCCACCCCACAGATAAACAGGAAGTTGGGAGTTGAACGGAATTTCTGAATATCAAACCCTCTCTGATTTCTATCTTTCGGTTAGGTTTGTGTACGCTGGTGTCGGTATCCTGGTACGCAGCGCAAGTCTCTGTTCAATTTTTCAGTCCAAACACACCTCTCAACACCAGGTAAGAAACCAAAATTTGTTTATTTTCTATCATTTGCATCCACACCCCAATACTGATTATTTTTCATTCACAGCAAATCCCCGAGTGTTTTATTCCTCTTATACTACAGCAATTTTCTAATGATTACAATTCTCACCATTTTTTCTTGAGTTAACGAGACAAAAAACAAACAAACAAGCAAACAAACAAACAAACAACAACAAAAAACGCACAGCTTGTTATGTTACAGAGAAACCACAAAGTGTAACCTCCTCTCCCCTGAAAGCTTCAACTTATAGCTTTACCTCTGACTGTTACAAAGTGCTGACACTGGAGACTCCTTCCATAAATGTTACATACTGAAAACTTCATCGTGTCTACCATTGATATTAGAACAAACGCACCTTCTATGCCTTTGGACCAACAAGTCCTTAATAGTTAAACATCTTAAAGCATACAGAAACATTTTGTATTACACGTGTTTATGTTAAAACTTTTTGATGAGCCAGTATGCTTTGAAGAGTATGGGACGTGTTTTTTTTTATAACTCATCCAGCTTTTAAGTTTTCCACAATTTAAACAAATCCAAAATGTCAGTGTTATAAAGTCCACAGCTTAAGTTATGTACGTAAATATAAAGCTTCACAAATCTTTCCTTTAAATGTTACGAGTGTAACCGAAACCCCTCTTTCTTTGTTTCAGGTACGAATTTGGCTCTGCCCTGTTTATCGGATGGGCGGCGGCCTGCTTGGCGATCCTGGGTGGCTCCTTCCTCTGCTGCTCCTGCGCTAAGGAGGTCCGGGGAGGGCAGCAATACTACCGGCAATCACAGCCCTCTTCTGCCAGGGAGTACGTCTAAAAAACCCACAACTACAACCACATTAAAGCGTGAAAAATAGTGTAAACATGTAAAGAGCAGCGAGCGGAAGAGACAGAGCTCCTCCCCTTTATCATGATTACACCTCTGTATCTGGAATATTTTATTCCTTTTAGATTGCGCTTTAGATACACACGTTCTGTGTTCACACTATACATTCACTATGTGCACAGTGTACATAAGCTGCTATGGCTCCACTTTATATATATATATATAAACATTTGTGGGGTAGTGTTGGCCAAAAAAGAGGGAGAGATCGATTATGTCTGACATTCCTTGGAAAAAAGTGGCAGCACTCACTTTTTGATTAAAAAAAATTATAAATTAATTCGAAATAATCTGGAGTTTTGTAAATCAAATCCCAGAGGTGATAAAAAAAAAAAAGTTCAAATTCTCCATATTTGCACTGATGGTTGAGTTTCATCCTCACGTAGAACAGCGGTGTAATCTGGGATCAGGATTTACTCACTGTCAAAGACTTGTGATTAGGTGAAGAATGAGTGTAAGAGAAATATAAAGAGGACTCTGGGTGTGTAAGGAGAAGGATAGTGTTTACAGTGTTTTTGGATTTCTTGCCTGGCCTCGGGCTGCATGGTTGGAGCTCTGTTTGCCAGCTCGGCATTTCCTCAAACCATCACGACTAAAACTCACACTCCACTCAGGAGACCAGACGTTGTGAGCATTTCACTCTACTCATGAAGACCTTAATACAGGACGTTAATACACTTTCAATGAATTAGAGCATATATGCATTATAATGACCTGTGAGTACATTCAAAACATTTTATAATGCATTCATAAGGCAGTATACACATTGTTATAATGACTTATAATCATGAAAATGTGGAACACTTTCTTTGAAGGTCATATA
>JAOTRR010000001.1:14867027-14880771 GCA_028570945.1 Gogo arcuatus
TATTATTATTATTATTGATAATAATAATAATAATAATAATAATAATAATAATAATGATAAATAATAATACAAAGTGATTGTAAGCAGCTGATGATGTTTAAATTTTATAATTGCAAAATGTTTTATATGATTTGTTTTGTCTCCTTTTATACAGTTATACAGTGTAATGTATAATAAATATTATTATATACAGAATTAGAGTACAGCTGTGCTGTATTTTACAATAATATTTTAATTGTTATTATTAGCTATTATTATTAATTAAATTAATTAATTATTAATAATTGTATTTTTATTGATTGTTTATTCATTTTTTTCATTTATTCCTTATTGATAGACTGAATGAATGTAAAATCACGTTTACCGGAAAGAAGTTTTGATTTCCAAATCAGTTCTTACCAACACATTCTTACCATAATACACTTGACCGTGACCCTGGATGTTTTTCAACAACTTTATGGCGTCGGTTTAGCGGGATGTCATGTATACTCAAATTTTTAGAAATTTAGCGCAAGCACAGCCGTTTTCGGCTTCCAAAAATATTTAAAAATTATAGAATTATCATTATTTTTAAAATATATAATATTATAGATTATTTCTTTTTAAAAAAAAAATAAACAGCAATATTATTTTCGAAATATAAAAAATAAAGAAATGCATTTTTGCAGACATCAGGTCATCAAATTTTGAAAAAAAAATTAGCTTCATTACTGCTTTCCTGGGAAGCTGTTCACGAACTTATATATCATTAAACATGCAGTATCTTGTATCATAGAAACGCCGTTGAGAATCGTGATATGATATTTTTGTCACATCACCCCACCCCTAATGTACATAACCTGAGGTTATTTCTGTAGGATATTTATAGAAGTTAAAATACGGCATGATCTTTCCACACGTGCACTTGCAGTCTGTAAAAAAAAACCCAAAAGATTGGATGAGAGTAAAATCCTAGAGATACTTCAGGAATAATCACATTACACTTCTACATGTAAAACTAATCCAGTCTGAATAAGGCTTTTATTATTCTGATCTTCCAAACCACAATCTGACCTTTTCTTTAAAATAGCTGCTGTTTGATTCTCAAGCAGAACTCTTCGGATTAACAAGTGCTCTCTTGAAGAACCTGTAATACTAAATGGCTTCCAGCACTGAATCGAATAATTCCTGCGCCGCTGGCCCTTGCAGGAAGCCTGGGCACGGCTGGGTCAAGGTTAAACGGCGAGAAGAGAAGCAGAAGAACAAGCTCCACTCGTTCATACCATGCGCCGTCGACGGTGTCTCTTGATAAATAAACAATTTAAGCAGCGCTAGTGTTACCCCTCTCTTCGCTTAATTACATTTTTCTCTAGTCAAACAAGACGGCAATGCAATCAGTCAGTCAGGGACCAGTGGGGGAACAAAGGAGAGAGAAATATTTATAGTGCTTCTGGTGCCGTGCTGCGTTCCACACAGCTCTCCCTGTTTATCCACGCAATTAAACTGTCATTATGTCTGACGAAAGATAAAACAATGCCATTACACTCACGGAATGCCGAATTATTCTGGGCCAAATTGAAATTAGCCGTGTGTAATGCATAGAGAAAAACAGGTACATTAGCAGGGAATTCAATGGACGCAACCCATATGCTTATTAATTTAGCCTTTGCTTGTTTTTTATATTACAATATTTTTATTTGTATATATTTTTATATTGCTATATTTATCATAATTATATTAAGTATTTTATTCATGTACACATGCACTAGCTTCTCAGAATCATTTTAGGTTAAGTGTCTCAAACAATTATCTAATTATCTACATTCGGACAAATGTTACCTGGGAAATGATAAACTTGCGTCTAGGGTTATTTTAAGATCTTTAAGCTTCTTTTTTTTACAAAAAATAAATAGCAAGAGCAACAACCTTATCGCATCATGAGCAGGCTTAGTACTCAACTTTGGAGAGTATTACTGTTTTTAGGCAAATACATGGCTTTTACACATCTTTCCATTTTGCGTAGTTCTGCTGCTAAATCTGCCAAAAGCAACGTAAAAACGTAATGTGAAAACAAAAGAGCCTAGAACTGACCCTTGTGGGACGCCATACCAAACGTTTTAGGTGTAGAACCTCTTAACGCTAACAAACTGGTAGCACTCTGACAAGTGTGATCTAAATCAGGCAAGGATGAGTCGATCTCAGCTGACTTTAAACAAACAAACAAACAGACAAACAAACAAACAAACAAGATGCATTTTGTGCCCTTTGACATGAAATGTTTCCTTCCTGTTACTTCTGACTCTGAGAGCTGCTAGAAGAGAAAGAAGGAGTAGACAGACACTTCAGTGTCCAATCTAAATGACATGTGATTGGTTACAGAACGGGGTAGGAGGTCATGTGATGTCACTGTCAGCAAAACACGCAACCTCTGTCACCACGTCTGCCATTTAAATGTCAATGTCATCTCGCTTTTTGCATTTATGAGAGTTAAGAGAAACTGTCATGTTAAAAACAAATAAAATAAAGGAGCCCGTGGGGACAGAGTGACACCACGCGGGACGTCTTCGCTGACATTCCCACTGCGTATCAACTCCACTTCCATGCTAATTCAGAGCAATTAAGGCAGGTTCCCCACTCGGTTATTCAATTTCAGACAAGGCGAGTGGGCTGATGAATATGAAACCCAGTGAAAGATTGCCACTTAGGAGTCTGATTGATGCTTTGCCTTTTTAAGTGCACTTCAGAAAGACTGCATCACGGTATAAAATGTCTTTCCAAGGCACTCCTTTATCTATTTTTATATACTGTTTCTGTTATACGAGGATGTCTTATACATCCAGTGCTCTTTTGTAATTGCTGTAATTACTACTAATACCATATATGGACATGCCAAACAAAATGGTGGACTTGTATCAGCGATACAAAGAGAAAAACAAGAATGACAAATGATTTTTTAAAAATGCTTGACAATGATAGTGCATTCCATTTGAACCAGGAAGTCTGAATTTCCAAGTTCCCAGTCAGACATTTCAACTGGAACGGCCCCTGAAGTCGGATTTCCGACTCGGAAAGTTGAAAGAACTTCACCAACCCAGACCTAAAAGTCCAAGATGGCTGTTCTGTGCATCAACAGAGTGAAAGCTGTCGTAAAATACTGTTTATTAGGACGTCTGTCTTATTTGTGTCACGTTAAATCAGTTGTACGCTCAGTATCGTCCAACACCTATCTGTGGACATGTTGCTACAGTGTTTATATGCACAAAATACCACGTATTGCTAACAATGGAACAAAGCATTCAAGTTAACCAGTGATACTAATTACATGAAACAAGAAACAGGTGTGAGCGATCAGCGAGGCATGTGACTTGGTCATGTGATGTGCTGGGAATGATGGGTAGTGCAGTTCTGCTCCATTCAGGCACTAACATGACAACAGCAGAGTCTAGTATAGTATAGTATAGTATAGTATAGTATAGTAAAGTTTTCTTTATGGAGATGTTTATTTAACATTCATGGAAGGAGTCTCCAGTGTCAGCACTTTGTACGAGTCAGAGGTAAAGCTGGAGCTTGACGTTTGTCCACCACATCTCCAGGAAAAATGTTGTTGCTTGCGAACGTGTTTTGTTTTGTCTTAACTTGAAGAGAAAGTGAGCGAATGAACGTATAGAGATGTTATAACGTAAGTAATAACAAGAACTGACTAAACGTAACTATAAATGGATAAAAAGTTTTTAAAATAAATACAGTTGTAATTGCTAGCAAGCTGCTGTGGTGTAAGAGGAATAAAACACTTCGGGATGTGCTGTTATAGGGAAATAAGTAGTGACTAAACATCACACCACTCCATTGTTGATTAATTTCCTTTAGCAGCACACCAGTAAGTGTTTTATTCCTTACATATTAACATATTTACCTGAAAGCACTTGCCATTGCCATATAATTACCTTTTAAAGAAGGTATGGATAAAAGTGCTATCGGAAAACCGTAAAATTTTATGTATGCTTTGTTAAAAATGGTTTTTACACATATTCAGAGGTCAATCCTAAATGATGTAACAAACTTCACTTATTCATATTTGTGAAGACAAGCTCGGTTTATCTCATCCCCAAATCCATTACAGCAGAATATGACTCCAGCGTGCAGTTCATTAAAGCAGGGCTTTGAGGAACATGCCTTGAAAGTGATGTATCGTGCCGCTCTCCGAATGACGTCCCATACATCATTTTTATTGCGGCGTTTTCGCCCCATTCTTACATCTCTCTGCTCTCTGGCACTCGCTGCGTCAAATAATAAACTTCCCTCCTGTTATGCCTATAACTCTCCAAGATAAATATGACGTCTCAGGCTTTGAAAGAACTTTCCCCGGCTTGTAAGTTATCCTGGGGAAAGCTGAGACAGACAGACAGCACCGTGCTTGAACCGCAGCGTAGGTGATGCAAGAGAAGCCCGGAGGCCTTCTTCTTAAAAAAGTGCAGGGAAGAAAGTGAGGAGAGGTTTTTATTTCTATGTCTGGGCTGAAAGGTGAGGAACGAGGTTGGGCATCGAGGAGCGCACGTCGAGCTGTGTGTAATCCATTTCGGTTAGGTAACACTGGCTTGGATCACCATGCAAGTGCAATCCAGCTGGCCAGAAATCCTGTTCATCTTCCAGAATCTGTTTGGCGAGTGAAATCTACTACCATTTCCTCCAGCAATGTAGCATCTTTGTTTATCCTCCTCCTCATGAAAGGAATTAAAAATACCAGCTGGAATGAATAACTGTAGTCGCTGTTGAGTGGGAGGAGGCGTTAATGTGGTAAAGTGCCGTATATGTGTGGCTGTGCAATTTTAGAAGCAGGCGTCATGCCCATATGATACCCTGCTAGTCCTGGATCACATGACCTACTCGACTGCTACAGTATGTACCAATTAACTTGTCTCCTTCCTACTTCGCTTCTGTTTTTCTCTTCTTTATTTATTTTGGAGATTTGTACCCTATCTAAGGAGGACTGATTACATTTTAATTTAGTTGTCAGTACAAAACTGCATGTTCTCAGTACAATACGGCACGGTGATGCAGTGGTTAGCACTGTCGCCTTACAGCGAGAAGGTTCCGGGTTTGAACCTGCTGGTTGACCTTTCAGTGTGCATGGGTGCCCTCCTGGTGCTCCGGTTTCCTCCGACAGTCCAAAGACATGTGGATTTGGTCAAAGTTGACCATAGGTGTGAATGTGATTGAATGGTTGTTCATCTCTGTGTTAGCCCTGTGATAGATTGGAGACCTGCCCAGCGTGTACCTCGCCTCTCACCTGAAGTCAACTTGGATTGGCTCCAGCTTCCCCTGCGATCCTCAGTAGGATAAGCGGTCTAGATGATGGATGGATGGGTGGATGGATGGATGATTGTGGCTCTTTTTTCTATAGTTGCGTGTTGACTTTAACTGCATTTATGCCACTATGTTGTTCTTGAATCTGATTGGTCAGAAGGTGTTGATTCACTTGACAATAGTACGGCTGCAGCTCACAGGTCTATTTAACAGCATAGAATCACTGATATGGTGAAGTTTTCCATAAGGAGATGTTTATTTAAAATTTTTGGAAGGAGTCTCTAGTGTCTATAGTCTACATTGTTTCTATAGTAACACTTAACACAGGGGCTTGTATATCTAAAGACAAATAACAAGATAGTTTATATAACAAACGGATTTTAAAAAACGTGTATAATCATATGGTTCATATGGTGAAGTTTTCTGTGAGGAAACGTTTCTTTAAAGCTTGGAAGGAGTCTCCAGTGTCAACACTTTCTAACAGCAAAAAAAAAAAAAAGAGAGAGTTAATATAGTACCAAATCTTGGATGAAATAAAGACAGTGAAGAAATGTTTTGAGTCAAAACTAGTATACTGTTCATCAATACATATTAACTGAACCGAATCATATTGGATTGGACCTGAATCGAATTGCATGAGCGCTGAAATGAATCGAATCAAATCAGTAGCGAATCGAATCGTTACTTGATTAACTGTCACTTATTTATTGTATCATATAATACATAACACATATTGTATCGACTGAAAGAGGTAGAGTCACACTTTCAATTCAGTGAATTCATCCCATGTTTTATTTACTCCTTTCATTCATTTACTGAATAAATTAAAAAGTTTTGTTTCCGTATTCAGGTACCTTTTATCTAACTTTGTTTTGGAGAGCTGTGAGAGCTGTGAGAGCTTTTCTCCACAGTAATCTTCCCTAAAGCTCGTGTTGAGTGCTGTTTTTATGGCAGACTCCTAAACACAGATATTATCAGTTGCAAGAAAAGCTTGCAGATTCTTAGCTGTCACCCTGGAGTATGTTGTCACTTGCTGGAGGATTGAGGATGAGTAGCAACAGTGCTGAAATTCTTTCATTTATAAACTATTGACCCGACGTAACTGACAATCTCGAGTCTTTAGAAACCTTCCCAACACTTTCCAATCTTTAAATAACTTTTCTTCTGAGCTCGTGTAATGTGTCTTCATCAGGCTTCAATGCACTTGGCAGAAAAGTTTTCATAGGTTTAATATCAATTAAATTGATGAAGTGATTCATTTTCTATAGCAGCAAGTTTGTATTAATTTGTTTGTATTAATGCACTCGTTCTAATACACTCTACTGTACATAATACAGTATAATGAAGGTTTCTGTCTTTAGCGTCTGTGGAAGGAGTCTCCAGTGTCAATGTTCTGTAACAGTCAGAGGTAAAGCTGTACGTCTTCAGAAAGCGTTACGTCGGTGCTGAGTGGCGCATTAAGCCAAGCTTCCGGACTCTTCCCGACTATTTCTGGACTGCATGTCCCAGAGCTCACTGCAGACTGTGGACATGGCTGCTGCAGGTGTTCATTAAGCTCACCTGCACTGAATCAGGTTAATTGATGTATCTGTGTATAAAAGGACTTGGCTTGTAATAGTTAGTGTTTTGCTTTAATTCAATCCCATTGTTTTGTTGTTTTGTTTTGTGTTTCACCTTTTCATGTATGACCTAGGTCAGTGTTAAACCATAAAACCATTAAAACCATAAAAACATTTGCATCCACTGCATTCCTTCCATCTACGACAGAAAGTCTTCATGACAGACGCGTTGTGGTTTCTCAGTACCGTGACAAACTGCTTTTTTTTATTTACAGAAAAAAGAGGCTGCTGAGGGAACGACTGTTTATACATTACAGCTGATATAAACTTAAAATATTAAATGTAGCTATAAATGGATAAACATTTTTTTTATTTGTTAGTAAATAGAAAGTATTAGGAAATTGATGTGGTATAAGAGGAATAAAATACTTCAATATATGATGTTGTAGGAAAACAATCAACTCCAGTGTGGTAGCAGTAAAGGGGCGTACACACAGAAAGCGATTGGTGGCGATGTGGCGACAAGCGACTGTGGAATGTCAGTGAAATTTGGCAAATTGTAGCAATGACAGGTGAAATAACTGCTGGTAATGTGAATTGGGCGGGTACCGAGTTAAACTGCTCTCAACTTTGATGTGACGCGATTAAGGCGACTACCAATGAAAGCGAAAGGATACCGTTGACCGACAGATGACACCAACACTTCCAAGAGTTCCCCAAAACATTTCCTGTAAGGAGACAACGACCACGACTTTGGTTCCCATGTCAAAATAATAGCTGCACGATGTAATTTGTAGGAATTGATCTCCCGCCAGAACATGATTATTTATAGTGTGAAGACTTCTGATTTCTTATTTAAGGCTACATTTAGCCAGCTATTTCCTTTATAAAGATTTATCTGATTTCTAATCGGAAGAATCAGTGATATAGCCAGCCATCATGTTCACTGTACTAGTATATCTCAACAGTTAACTTAGCAGACAGCTAATATGTGCCTTAACAAAGTGTTACAGAAACCAGAAAATGTTCCGGCTTTGATCTATAACCTATGCTATCTGTGAACTAAAAGAAAGTAAACGTGGGTGAACTGTCACTGTTGAAGAGTAGCTCTGTTTATATACATTCATTAGCAATATATTTATGGTCTTGTAGTGAATTAGGCAGCTACTCCTTTGCTGTGGGAAAAATACAAGAGGGTTACCAAGGCAACCAGAGCGTGGAACGTCCATGCGACGAGTGAATCGCTTTACACGTGGACGGCTCGAGCGACCAACTTTCAGCGACAAAGTGATGTGTGATGAGCGAATCGCTTCCTGTTTGTACTCCCCTTCATCACACCACCTCATCATTGATTATTTTCCTATAACAGAACATCCTGAAGTGTTGTACCATAGCAGTTTGCTAATTATTAAAATTGTACCTGTTTATAGTTACAGTTAATGTTGTGGAACGTCTGTTAAACAAGTTATCACTTATCACTTATCACTTATCACACACACACACACTACCAAACAGCTTTCAAGGAAAGTTTTTGGAGGTGATATTTGGGTTCTTAAAGCAATTAGTGAGCTTGCTAAAGCCAGCTGAGGCATTGATTGTGGCTATTTATAACAGTGACAGGAGTCTGGTGAGCCGACAGCGCTGCCATCCTCAGTTGCCAATGGGAGGTCAAGACAGCATCCTAATCACAATTAATAGACGAGTGTAGGGTTCCACTGACTAACAGGGCTGTTTAAACGGAACACTCAGAACCTGCAATGAATACGACAGGCAGGTCTTTAAAATTCAGCATAAAGACAGCAAAACCTGGTGACTTCTGAGTGTATTGTGAGTTGAACTGCATGATTAGATCTGAGAAAATAATCTAATGTGATATAAAAACATAAAAACAGAAAAACTGAATGGAAATGATTCAGTATTGCATTTCAGATGTCCTTGTTACAAGGCTGGGGCTGAACAGGAGTGACAAAATGGAGGTTAGAGTCGTTTGCATTTCTTTGTAGGCCATTTGTACATGGTTTGTTCTGGGAAATATACAAGAAGGGTCTGGACTACTTCTGCTGTAAGCTTCCGACAACCAGAAACGTAATGATATCACGGCACAATCAAGAAAATGCGCTCAGTTTGTTGGAATACGGAACTTTGACCTCAGCCTCTGTGCTTTTCCACAAACACAGGTGTGAAGCTGTAGGCATTTTCTGCCTGGGAACTCGCTTCTCTGTTCTACCTTTGACTTTCTCAAATAGATCAAACGAGCCCTGCATAACAAAGACCAGCCCTGTGCGGAGAAAGGGCACTCACCGAAAATAAAAAAGTATATTTCTTATTTCTAGAATGGATATCAGTCAATACTCCCAATGCACAGACTAAGCCTCTCTCAGAGGGCAGCGAAAATGGCATTAAACATGTTAAAACAATAGAGGCCTCTGATTTGCCTTCAGGTTCTTGAAGGATTAACTTGCATGCCGAGATACTGGGGCGGGAGCTGAGAAGGGTGGGGGGCTTTCAATCGATTCCCAGGCTAGCGGGCATGTCGGCCACGTACAAGGGAGCCATTATGATTGTTACCTGTCTGCTCGTACACCAGGACAAGGTTCAAAGGGGCTGGATATGGACTTTCATGGCTGCTGAAGGACGGTCACCCAACACCACTGTGAACATGGTGCAGGTTTTGGCGCTCGGACAGCAGGTGCAGGATATACAATGGCCAGGTTGTGGTGGGTGAGAGGGGGGGTACAAAAACAGGTTAAATGTTAATTGGTTAGGTTCTAAACATACATAAGTAGATTCCAGATCTCGTTAGCTAATTACTGTCACTGCCATGAAGTTGATTATTTTCCCATAACAGCACGTCCCAAAGTATTTCATTCTTCTTATACCACTGTAATTTTTCAACAATTATTTTTAAATAATGAAATAATAACTGACATGTTATACTTTTTATCAGTTTATAGTTACATTTCGTATTATGGAATAACTTGTTCTTACTTACATTATAGCAGCTTCCCTCAGCACCTTCTGTTTTTTCTGTGTCTTGATGACACATTACTGAGAACACGCAAAGTGTAAACTGGTCTGTCTTCAAGATGTCAGAAAACATAAAGTTACAGCTTTGTTAAAGCTTTACCAGCTTTAAATGTTAAATAAACACCTCCTTAAAAATATCAATGATTACACATTTTTAAAAGTATGTAGGACAATTACAACTACAACTACAGGAACAATGTTCCTGTATTAGAATGAGCTGACCAATCAGAATCGAGAATTCAGCAGCGATGTTGTATAATTAAGCAATATCACACTAGAGGGCGTGCCTAATGTGTAGCTAATCACAGCCGTGCTGATATTCAGTACAACTGCATGACCTCGAGCGTGATATTGCTTATATAGAACAGTTCTATAAACAAGAAATTAATATCGAGTAAGTGACATTTCAGACACAATATGGCCAAATGTTGTTTATTTTGGTTAGCGGAAATAGATCCCGAAGAAGCCACACTCACTTTATAGCACGTCGGCTAGCTGGCTAGCTAACTCACATTGATGTACACGTTCCTGTTAAAGAAGCTTCCGGTAAAATTGGCCTCCCTTCTTGCTTTTCATCTTCATCTGACGAGCTTTCGTATTTTCAGTCAAAAGTTATATTCTTGAAAGGTATCATTTGTCATGTCCACTGATGATGTCGCTAAGACTACCGTAGTAACCGTTTCGAACTAGGAAGTGGAATTTAAAATAATTGAAAAGACTTTGTGATATGTTAGAGCAGGGGTATTCAGTCTTATCCGGCTGCAGACTTTCATTACAGCCAAATTGGAGGTGCACTTGAGAGTTGATTGAAGACTGAGGTGAAGGTTAAACAAGTGAAATCAGGTGTGGCTCCTGAAGACCCTGTGCTAGAGCATCCACTTCTACTTTTGTCATTAATTAAAAAAATGAGAGAGAGAGAGAGAGAGAGAGAGAGAGAGAGAGAGAGAGAGAGAGAGAAAACAGGCTCTTGGATATGTACATAATTAAAAAAAAAAGCTTTTCCCAAAATATCACTGGTGAAAATAGCATTGAAAAAAAAAAACAACAACTCCTACCATCTTAGTGAATGGATTATGTAGAGTCATGCTAAAATGCCATTGTTTAGCTAATTAGTGAGGTACCTCTGTAAAGGTGCTTAAAAATGATTATTTCTTTACTAAAACCATAAATACATGTCTCCCTTTGCTTATGAAGTTTCTGTGCTCTCATTATAACCTTTCTGTAAAAGAATGCACAATCAAAGCATTTCCAAACTTGCTCTAAAACACAATAAGAGCAAAAGAAGAAAAGAAATGCCAGAGACATCAAGACCTGAAGTTTTACAAAACAATAAAAGGTTACACTGACAGTTCATATATTTTTTCCATGAGGGTTCTGTGTTTCGTAACCGTTGTCTTTTATCTCCGCCGTCAAAGGACTGCAGTTTTCCTGTTAAAGTCGAACGAGCCGAGAACGAGGATGGAAACCTGATTGAAACTATCATATCTGTGTTCCGGCGTGGGTTCATTCGGAGGTTATGTCTTTCTCAGGGGACACGTTTCACCTGTCCTTGAACACGAGAGTAAAAAGCACTCTCAGACTGTGGCATCCCACTTGGCTCTATCATTGGTCTGCTCTTTTTCCTCCCTGCAAATTATGGCTTTGTTCACAGATTTTGTTGCTTGTATGATATTTTCTGTCCAGGTGTGTCATCTAGAGAAATCAAGTGCGAAAGATAGCGTTTCAGGGAGTTCAACAGAATAACACAGCTTTACTGAGGTGACTGAGAACGTCTATGCAAATTAGGTATGACAGTAAATCGACAAATCCTAACAATTAGCTCGAAAGATTCCTCACGCCAATCCTACAGCACGTGTAGTCCGACCTTTCTTCAAGTCCCCACTCACGGCATCAGTTCCTACCTCAGAATTGATCCTTTTTACTGACTGACACACAAAAATGAAAGAATAACTGTGGATTCATCTTATCATGTCATATACGACCTGGCATTAATTGTTTATAGAGACATTATGAAGAATAATAAATCTCTGAAGGACGTATCAGTGATATTGGTGCCTCTAGAGAATGTATCTAGAATCTAGCTAGCGTAGTTAACTGGCTATTCTGCTAACTAAGCTAATACCAAGCATAGAACGTAACGTAAATCATAAACAACGATAAGTTCCACATTGAGTGTGTTGTGTAATATGTGTTTAACTATTTGTAGCTTGAAGAATATATGCATATGGCAGTGTTTCTGGTGCATGTATGTAGCTAGGACAGTTAGCTTGCACTGTTAGTCTGCTAGCAAAGCTAATACAACGCCTAGCATGTAACATGTACATCACAAAAACTATTTCACACAGTTTTCACTTTGCTAACATATTAGAATACATTTAAAATCACTTTAAACAAAAGCATTTAGTAAATCATGTGCTGTAGGCTTTACATTTTAGCTACAATCATTTCTCATCGAATCTATGGATGGTACACGCCCACTAGGAACAAACTACCAGCGACACGCTTCACTTTTTGCTCACTAGTATGAACACAAGGTAGTAATCTTATATATGCTATGAGTTATGCTACAATTCTGCAATTTGTATCATTGTACCCAATTATTATTATTATTATTATTATTATTAATGAGGTGTGATGTTGAATGAATCATCCCCGACTTAATTAGCAAGGTTCTCATGCAGAGAGAGTGTGCATTTGGTCTGGCGTGAGATGACGTGACGCACTGAAGCTAAATTAAGAGAATGAATCCTGGGTGAGGAGCTGAGGAGCTGTTTTCCCACCTACCTTTCCAGATGTGCAAATAAAATCTGTCGAAATTGTGAATGCGAGATACAGGTATGATGTCAGGCAGAACTGAAACCTGCTGCGTTACGACACTTCATAAGTTGACTTTTCCAGTGAATTTCGCTCGCTCTGTTACCTCATCAGGACTGTGTGATACATAGCCTAAGTGTATTGAATTACAAAGTCAGCTTTGACAGTGTTATAACAACCTTACGTCAATGAAAATCTATGTCGGTCAAGTTAGATGTTAGATGATATAAATGTTATGTAGGTTTATGTCAGGTGAAGGGCTTATGGACCCTTATGAACACCTGGAAAGTGTAATAACAACCTTATGTCAGTAAACACCTATAATCACTTGACTCCGGTATTATGTCACCTTGATGACAAAATTGACCAAAGCAGTCTTTATGATAGCTGATGTGTGTTGGAATAAGAGCTTATAAATGTTTAAGTAGGTTTAGGTTTAGCTAAGTTAGGTGTTAGATTAATGTTGAAACTGACATAAGCGGTTTTTGTGAAATGTTGTATTGGAATAAGCGCTTATAAATGCTATGTAGGCTTGTGTCAGGTGAAAAAGTTAGGTAACCTTATGAACATTGGGAATGTGTAATAAATATCTTCACTCTACTCATTTATTATGCAAGTTGATATCGAAATTGACAAAAGCAGTCAAAAGGCAGATGTCATGTGTTTGTGTGAGTATAAAGGGCTTATGTAGGCTTATGAACACTTCCCTGTAAGTGTAGTCTTACCAGAAAAACCAACACTGCCTTTTTGCTAATCAACCTTGTCTTTATTATTTAGCTGTTTTTCCAACAAACTGTACTTCATAGACATTTGATACTTCATAAACGTAAATGAACTGTTTAATTAGCTTCAGATGTGTCACAGTATATTAGTCCGATCTCCACCCTGATCGGCGATTAGTGTATTCCTCCCAGACGATTTACATTTTTATTGCCTAATCAAAGTGTACTTGGCCAATTACAAACTCATGAGGGCTTGTAAAGGTTTGGTGGCAATCACAGCACGTACACACGAACACACACACACACACACACACACACACACACACACACACACACACA
>JAOTRR010000001.1:14896317-14906376 GCA_028570945.1 Gogo arcuatus
GATTAGATAACTGCATAAAACAGCAGGTGTATGGGTGTACCTAATAAAGTGGCCGCTGAGTATATGTCAACTGTCAAGAAGGGCTTATGTAGCCTTATGAACCCTGCTTGAACTACGTTTTAGTCCATACACATTTTTCCACCTCAGCCAAGATGTTTGTTGTTGTTTTTTTTTTTTATCTCTCATTGAGGTCAGGACCAAAACCCCACTTCTCTTTTCCCTATCCTGTCTTCCTCAGATATTCCCATGATGCTGAGCTTGTCAGCGAGGCACACAGTCCATCCTACAGTTCATAACCTGTGTGACACTGTGTCTAAAGGTCTGATTTCTCTCTCACTTAAAGCATCACAACAGTGCATTCCCAGGTGAGTCCCGTCACACAAAAGAAAAAAAGAATCCATGGTGAGATAGCAGACTGAGCCAGACACGCATCCATGTGAATACACAATGAGCTTAAACGTGTGGAGAACCTCTCAGAGAAAACGTTTCTCTAATGTTAGAGCATGTGGTGTAGTACTTCAATACTTCAAAACCCAGTTAAGAGTCATTAACAGCTTGTTTATGTGCGAATCGATGGCAGTTTGTGCCAGAGCTGTCGACTAGCGTCTGATAAATAAAAATGCTAAAAAGCCACAGTTGCTCATTGCTTCACTTCAGAGAAGTTAATGAATCTTCTTGTCAGAAACTTTCTGCAAATTGGTCAATCTTTCTGGTAACACTTTCTATGAAGCCCATATTCATAACTCATTATAACAGTGCTTATCATTTTTACAAGTTGGTCACAATTCCTTACAAGTGTTTTATAAACTTCATAACACCTTATAAAGGTATACTAATATTTAAAAAAATCAGTAACACTTTCTATAAACTTTAATAATGCTTAATAAAGCGCTAATAATACACTACACTGTATGTAATTCAGTAACATTTTCTATGAATATTCATAACCCATAACTGTGCTTATAATTCTTAATAAGCTGATAAGGAGTCAATGTAAGAACTCTTATAATGCTTCATAAAGCTCTAATAATGTGAACTAAATAATTTCGTAACATTTTGTTCATGACTTCATTTTAAACTCTTCTTGGTTGGTAACAATTCCTTACAATCATTTTCTAAACTCTTATAATGCTTCATAAAGCTCTCGTAATGTGCTATAAGCAATTCCTTGATCACTTATTCCACTTATGCTATCATGTTTTGACACAAGTTAAAACACAATTCAGTATTATGCCACGTGCTGTAGTGCATAACAATTGTACATACTTAAAAGTGTTCCTGAATTATGCATACCACATTATTAGAGCTTTATGAAGCATTATTAAAGTAACTTAATATAAAAACACTTACAAGGACTCATTAGTAGCTTAACAATTATAATTATTTATGAATATAGGCGTCAAATTGTTACTAAATTATTTATAACACATTATCAGAGCTTTATGAAGCATTATAAGCATTTATAAGGTAAGGAAGCGAGGATGAAGGAATGAACAATGCTCCATAAATTTTAAGCTGACATGAAAATCAATGAGAGTGTTTTTCTGTCTGGTCTGTCATATGAAGACCGCCATAAATTTTGTTCCAGGAAGTAAGAAAAAGCCTTAAATGTTAAACCACAATGCCTTTTGACCTTATTGACGTGAATGTCAAAGATAAACGATCTCATAATACCACTGACAAAAGGGATCCATGTGGGAAATCTTTCATCGGCGCTCTTTTATCCATCATTAATTTTATATTACCATTATGTAACTTCAGTCACAAAACACGGCCATCTCTCTTCCAGCTCAAGCATTGTGGTTTTTTTCTCTTCCCCAGATACTGCACAGGCTTTAACAAGTATTTACCGTCCCTCTGAACAGTAATGCTTCTTTGTGCCACCCTCCTACGACACATTTGCCCAACTTTAGCAGCTTTTAATGTTGTACAGTGCAGCACTGGTAACAAAGAGAGGCTTCCCCAGTCATTAATCATCATGACAAGCCTTTTGTTGTCAGTTAGCAGCTGTACGTAGAGGAACATTACTCTTCTATTCTGCCCTGCAGTGCTGAGGCGGCCCACGCCATCCCCCCCTTTTAATGAGGAATCGGAAACCAGAGCGTCCAACTCCTGCTCTCCTATCAACTGCTAATTGAACTCCCAGCTGTTAAGAAAATGGACCCTGTGTGTTCATCTGGCCCGAGCCCAGGAAATTCCTTGGTAATCGCTGTAGATTTAACCTGAATCAAAACCTTGTGTCATAAGACTCACATGACGGTGTCATAAACACGTCATACCAACTGACATAATGACACAGTGCATGTCAAATGTCCTACACTGAACTACAAAGTCAGTTGTTCTAATGTAAATACACATAATAAACTTTACAAACAGAAATGTTTCAGATATGTCATTTGTCTCAGTTGTTATGCCACATTATGAACACAGCTTTTAAGCTTTTATTTCCATTCAGGTCTTATACACAATGACGCAACAGTGTATGTCAGATGCCCTAAACATTTTGCTTGCCCATGTTGGGAAAACCCTTAAAGGTTCTACTTAGACCTGCACTTAACTACAAAGTCAGTTATTATGACGTTCTAATGTACAGTATTTAACATAAGCAAGTGCAACAATACAGGTCTTATGAACAGCGAAATCAGGTCTTATGTCAACTTGACATCAAAATCAGTGAAAGCAGTCTTTATGACAGCTGATGCCTGTTGGAAAGAATCTTTATAAATGTTTATGTAGATTTATGTCAGTGGTCATAAAGGGCTTATTTAGCCTTATGAATATACGTTACCTTCCTTTTAACACATACGCTCTACACTCTTAAACAGTTCTCCAGTCTTTGGGAAACCCTTAAAGGTTCTAGCTAGAACTGTACTGAACTACAAAGTCCGTTGTTATGACATTCTAATGTACTGTATTTAATATAAGCAGGTGCAACAGTACAGTTGTTATGAACAGCGAAAGCAGTTCTTATGTTAACTTTACATCAAAATCAATGAAAACACTCTTTTTGACAGCTGATGCCTGTTGGAATGGAATTTATTCATGGTTATGTAGATTTATGTCAGCTGTCGTTAAGATTCTTATGAACGCATCATTACCTTCCATTTAGTCCATATGCACTATACTGTTTAGGAGTTCTTTGGTTGTCCATCTTGGGGAAACCCTTTAAAGGTTCTAGCTAGAACTGCACTGAACTACAAAGTCAGTTGTTATGATGTTCTAATGTGCTGTATGCAACAACACAGGTGTTATGAACAGCAGAAGCAGGTGTCAACTTTAGATTAATGTTTATGTAGATTTAAAGGGCCTATGTAGCCTTATGAACCTTTTATATAAAGCGTAACCTTCCTTTTAGTTTTGTTTTGAAAAAGAAAATAATTCAGTCAGTCATTTGTGGAGATTAGAACGAGCTGGAACACTGTACTAGTTTGGAACCCGTGCATAATATTGGCATGAAGGTATCATAAACATGTCGTAGCAGCCATCATATTCTGTCATGATGTAAGTATGTACTGTAACTGTGTGTCAGATGTCGTAAACTTTTTAAGAGTTCTTCAGTTTTCCATCTGGGCAAACGGTTCTGTACTTAACCCTTAAAGAATAATTGAGATTTGCTAAATGTTCTGTAGTTAGCATAAACTTTCTTTGGTTCTATGGGTAGTCAAGGGTCCTTAGCTCTGAAAAAAAGGATTCTATGTGGAAAAGTTGTAGGATTCTACGTAGAACCTTTAAGGGTTTCTCCTGAGGGACAACTAAAGAATCTAGATTTTAAGCTTGTTTTCTGAGAGTGTAGAGAATTATTACTGATTTTAAAATACTGTATGTCATCTAAATTGCGACGCATTATGAGAGAGTTATGACATCGTTATGAGAGAGTTATGACATCTGTCATAAAACAAACATTTGCATGAGAATTGGTGGGAATATTAACATGACACTCTAATATCAATTAAAGCTAACTAATTGTGGAAAACTGTTAACTTAGGACTGCGTATGAGATGTTTATGACACTCATATGATGTGAGTCTTATGATGCAGGGCTCAAGTAAAGTAACACTAAGAAGATGTAATTGCCTGTAAATTTTCTCACAGTGCTGCTGAACTTCTGCTAACAACTTTGTCGCATTTAAATGGAGCAAACTACCTGGCTGTAAAATATGCTAATCCTGAGGGCCTTCCTCCATGCGCTAACGTGAATATGCAAAATAGTGCATGGCATTTAAAAAACAACAACAATAATGTGTATAAAAATGCAAAACTATCACCTAATATGCAAACACATCTATCTGAGGTGTTTTTTTGTTGTTTTGATTTTTTTGTGTTATTGCAGCTGCTGTTGTTTAGATTAGCACTCGTATGGCATCAGGACTTAGCACGCTAACCACCACAGGATTGCCAAGCTGCACACAATCTCTGTCTCTGCAGCATATTTGGGATGGAGAGGTTCCAGATGAACTCCATCTCACCCTGCCTCCCACAAACCGATGCCGGGGCTGCTAGCTCACTTACAGGCTCTGCTCTCAAAGTGACAAAAACGGCTAGCGCACCGTGACAAGCTTTTTTGTCTTCTCTCCTGTCCTCCTACCTTTCAGTTCGCTGCTGCCTGTCTCGAGTGGGAGAGGGAAGCGAGGGAGGGATAAGAGAGTTGTAAGCTGAAAGATGGAAGGAGAGAGAGAGAGAGTGTCCTGGCTTCCTCTGTCAGCTCAGCAGAAATCCCTCTCTAATGAAGTTCTTTATAAACATAAAAATTAAAAAGATCTACTTCCCATACCGGTTTTATTGGATTTTGTAACTTATGAAACTTTGACACAATTAAAATTGTATACCAAAATGACATAATTATATGGCTAAACTTAATTAAATACTAAAACAGTATGGATTATGTAAATTAGTGAAGAGAATTCCAGTTCTTTTCAGTGAATCGGGGCAATCGGCTCAGAGAGTTGACTCATTTGGCTCACAAATGACTCCTTGCTTTTTTCTCCTCCAAAGCTGCAAAATGTCACAGATCTTTGTATATATAATGTATCTAACATCATCTAATATGCTGTCACAATCACACCAACATACATTTAGTCATTCTCATTAGAACAGTCTCAAAAATCATCATTCTAGGCCAAACGAATCAAGTGTTGATTAGATTCACTGAACGCTTTTTTGGCTCGATTGAACTGTATGTGATCAAGGCATGAAAGAATCAAACACTGGTAAATTTTCACTGCTAGACACAGAATGCTGCCAAATATTCACCGAAAAGATGAACGATTACGACTTTTCATTATGAGTCGGCTCCCAGAACAGACAGTTTGAAGAGTCATTTGGTTCGTGAACGACTCAGTAATGTAAATGTGACATGGTTTGAGCATGATTCCCTCAAATACATTACCAAAGTGTTTGCTAGATCAGTAAATGCATTAATCACAAACAAAGTCATGCTACATTTAATTCAAACAATTGCAAAATTATTGGCACCTTTCATGTAAATGAGCCAAACTTATTGTATGTCATAAGCAAGCAAGAAGATATCTTTATTTCTAAAAAAAAAAATCTTTTAATGGCCCATAATAATTTTTTTCAATAATAATAATAATAATAATAATAATAATTCAGTTTGCATTGTGCCTTTCTAACACTCAGATATGCTGTACAAAAGAAACCCATATAATAACAATAATCACATAATCAATTTCATGAAATCCAGATCCGAGTCTCCCATGAGCATCAATCATTTTCTCAAAAGCGAGCTTTTATAAAGTAATTGCCCCCTGTTCCACCTCACTATGAGAGCAATCCTGTTCCCTAAATAGAAACAGAGAAGCTAATTACCCCCTTCTTTCAGACACAAAAGCAACAGCATGCCTTAATTGCAGCGACCCATTACTGAAAAGTTCACCAGTTTAAGATCCTCTCACGATCCTCGGAGCTCTGTGATCAATACTGAGGCGAATGTGTCAACCTCAATGGTACGGACTTAATGCTGTGAGCATGAAGCGTGCACTAAATAATAATTTTTGTTCCATTTGCATAGCTTTTATTCTGGTGGGCAAGAGAGAAGCCATTTTTGAGTGAATCTGTTCCAAAATGGCTCGCCCTGGGAGCAACGTGGAAAAAAACAAAGTAGATTAAAACGTGGCCAGGAGTCCTGCATCGTTGAACATGAAAATATAAAACCTCAAAGTCATTTCAAGATAATTCATCATAATTAGGTTCTCTTTTAGTGATCATACATCATGGGAAAACATCATCTTCCTGCCAGTGATAAAGCGATAATTATCCCCTTAATTACCTTCTACTTACTGCAAGCATAAAAATGAGGGATATCAGAGACTTGTTCTGACAAGGAGCTTCTGTCGTGGACCGAGTCACTAATTCCAGGGTATTTCTGAGAGTCGGAGAAGACGCATCACTGCTTAATAGCATGTGGATCTTGTCAATAAATCTGTGCAGTGAAGGAGTATCATTAGATGGAAGAATACACACCTTCAGTGGCGCCCAAAGCTAATTTGCGAAGGCAGTAGATGGCATTTGTCAGAAAGTTTAAGGCACTTTTTTTCATTCAAGGCAAATCCTGTGAATCAGAAATGAGCCTCGTTACTAAGATGTGTGTTTGAAGCCTTGTGGAGCCGTTTATACAGCAATCTATACAGCAGCAGCTTGTGATTATAGATTTTGGTCAGGCAGGATGACATTAATAATGAAAATGAAGTTCAGAAGATAACACACTTGACTTATGCTGTAGGCTTCTATCTAGTGAATCTGCTTGTTAAGTCTGACGTTAATAGCCATTTCCGGGGCCAAACGCCCTTCAGTGTTGCCAATGTAGACACTTTGTTGCTAGATTTGGTGATTTTTTAGAACCTTTTAGTGACTTTAATTAAAAAAAAAAAAAGCCTAGTGACAAATCTAGAGACTTTTTCAGAACACATTTGTTACTGTCTTGAACTTGATACGGCTCTCCAGCTCACATCACAGCAGCTGTTATATGAGTTTAGAAAGCAGGTTCATTCAACTCACAGTGTAACGTTGGCCTTACGTTTCCGACCGATCACTGATAACCCTAGTCCCGCCCCATGACCAATCACTGATCAACACTGTTTGTCCCGCCCTCTCACTGCTTTGTTATTCGTTTTAAACTTTCTTTTTGGAGATATTACATTTTATAAGTACTAAAAGCGAGTAAACATGGCAGTTGCATAGTTTTTGTAAACTCAGATGTATTCAAACAACGAGGGACAGCACTGCGGGATGTTGAGAAGGCGAGGCTTGGCCCCGGAAATACGGTCGTTAAATCACTGCTTAACAAGCGGATTGTTGGTGAAACCCTGCAATAGGCAGCTGAGTGTTGAAAAGGGTTGAATGAACCAGGGTTAATATAGTTAACAAAAACTAAGACTAAAACTAAAATAAGCAGCGAAAAATTTATTTTGTTAACTGAAATGAAAATAAAAATAACAGTTTTCAAAAAAACGAAAACATTCTTGCAGGTAAAATCAGCTTCGTGTTCATATTTGTTTTGTTTTTTCCCCCTCGAGACAGTAATGGACTAGTTCCAGTAGGTGGCAGTAATGTAATCCCAGCTGCTGTAAAACTCCAAAGAAGATGCTTGTTGTGCAATACCTGAAAAACTAAAACTAACACTAAAACTAAATGAAAAAAACTAAACTAAGACTAGTCAATTCCTCAAAATAAAACTAAAACTAATACGAAAACTACTTATGCACTTGTAAAACTAACTAAAATTAAACTGAAATATATAAAAAAAACTGTCACACTAAATAAAAATAAAAACTAATGAAAATTTCAAAACTATAAAAACTCTGGAATGAACTTGGATAAACATTTACATCACAATTTACACCAGTTTTTAAAGAAATTTAGTTTGTCAGTGTTTCAAATGTGCAAAGTTTTTTAAGCATTCAGTGTAATAATGATGGTTTCTGGTCGCTGATATGTAATTGCACTCCTAACAGAATTTGTTTTAGCTAGTTACGTAGCTAGGTAGAAAAAAAATGCTATTCACGTCCTTTCTAATCAGGGAAAGGACTGAAAACTGTGGACTAAAAAACGTCAGCAGTGTTCATTTTGATGGACTTGGCTTCAAATGGATTTTTAAAAAAAGAAATCATCAGAAGCATGCATGAAAGCTCTGTATAGTATTTTCTACATGAAGAACTCGATCGGACGCTTTAAACTAAAATGCACAAGAGCCCATTCGATTGATGTTTAGTTGAGAACAGCAGGAGAGATTTGTATTGAATACTATAAAGGTCTAAATAAAAATGTAAGGAGTACAAATACAGTGCAAGTATCTTCCACCCTGCTTAAGTAGAAGTTGAATTACATCCCAGCCCTTAACACTGATAGGACGGCGTTCTGGGTCTGTTGTGGTGTTTGGACATTTTAAATGACCAGTAGATTGAGACGATAACAAATTAATTGTGGTTAAATCATGGTTTTAGGTTTTCCTTCAACAGATGTTGCCTCTCAAGACAGGTTTAAAGGTAGTTAAGTGGGAAAATTGTCAAAAATGGACAAAAGTTAAATACAAATGTGAGAAACGGTTGGCTGAAATTTGGAGATTTGTTGCACCTTTGATCCTGTCATGTCCAAGAGATATTAATTATGCACATATTGTTGACTTTTATAACTTTTACTAACACTTTGTACCTTAGTGAACGCTTGCACAGTGTTCTACAGTAGTTCAGAGCAAGAGAAGAATCAACAGAAGGGAAAAGGGCATCATATAAGTGACGAGGACATTTCTGAATGCCTTCTTTTTTAGAAAAGGATCTGTAAGCTCTTTGAAAATGTAAGAATAACATAATTGGCGTGATGTTTATTTGTGAAAGTATATACATTGCGTGCATAAGAAAGCTGTTCTTTACAGATGTCCCCTGCTAGAAACATGACGTTGTTAAGATTTTCTCAAAAGTTAAAAAGACGTTCCAAGTTTCCTAAAACCAGAAACCACAAATATTGCGTACAATATCAGGTTTTTTTCTCCAAAGCTGCCAAATGTCAGCTATCTGTCTATCACTTAAAATGGAAATAAAATCCTGCTCTAGATTCGGATATAAAATTATACTTTGCATTGTCTTTGTGATAAAATTTGATAAAATAAACAAATTGTGCTACATATTTACATCAACAAAACCAGTAAAAATGATGTGTTATTACTAAATTGGCATTTGAGGCCAAACGAATCAGATCGATTTCATTCACTGAATGCATTTTGTGTACGTTTGCTCCGGGAAAATCAAACACTGCTAAGTTTTCACTGCTAAACACAACATGGCCATGATTTCAGACAAAAAAGAAAGCAACTACTACGACTCTTTGTATATGTGAGTCGGCTCTCAAAAGAGTTATTTGAAAGAGTCGACTCATTTCTGAATGATTCAACTCTAACACACCGAGTCCTGGTGTCCCCTACACGTACCACACAAGGCTGAGGATATTTGATAAAAAACATATTACTCAGTTTGTATTATATATATTCTTCACAGAAAGTTAATTTTCTCATATAATCGTTCTGCTAAAATGTTGTAATGTTGTCGTGTTCTGTTTGGTGTCTCCTCATAAGTCTTCTTTTAATGGAGCTCTAATTTTAGCTTGCTGACTCAGCACTAGTGCTGATTACGTCTCTCCGTCATGGCGATGCAGAGC
Organism: Gogo arcuatus; assembly: GCA_028570945.1. Lineage (NCBI taxonomy): Eukaryota > Metazoa > Chordata > Actinopteri > Siluriformes > Anchariidae > Gogo > Gogo arcuatus. The sequence goes on from JAOTRR010000001.1 coordinate 14,905,984, forward strand.
TGCAGGGATCCCGACGTCATTAACTCAAACCCCGACACTCCGTCACTCCGTCCAGCTGTGAAACTGATGCACGTTTAAATCAGCAAACACGTTTTTGAAAGCTCTTCGTCCTCACGTCACTGAGCGCAGACTGACCTGAACACGATCCACTCGCTCTGGGGTTAGAGGTCATACGCATCCTCTCTCCACTACGCTCAACATTACTCTTCCATTCTTTTATTCTTTTCTTTTTTCTTTGGATTCTTTTCCTTCTGTTCCATCTTTTTTTCTTTGTCTTTCTTCCTTTCTTTTCAACATTTTATTTTTTCTATTCTTTCTTTTGCTTCTTTTCTTCTGTTCCAATTTCTTTCTTTCTTTCTTTCTTTCTTTCTTTCTTTCTTTCTTTCTTTCTTT
>JAOTRR010000001.1:14913838-14928112 GCA_028570945.1 Gogo arcuatus
ACACAGAGAGAGAGAGAGAGAGAGAGAGAGAGAGAGAGAGAGAGAGAGAGAGCAGGGAAGCAGAGGCAAAATGAGGTCAACCGTCTTTCGATTTCAGCAAAAGCTTGGGCGCTTATAAAAGTCAGGCGAAATAAGTTAGTTACGATGACAATGGCAGGGGTGGAAAAAAAAACACGTTTGAAAACCACAAACATAATAACTTGTGCTTGTTTCATCCCAAGCTCTGACGCATCGTATTCTGTTCCCACGTTGTGCCGCGTCGCTGCATTAACCTGCACAAAAGCTCCTTTTGAAAGAAGATTTTTGTTGCCTGATCTGACATCATTTTGGAGTCCATCACAAGAGAAATTGAGTTTATAATTAAAAGATGATTTAGTTCACAAGTTCCTAGATAACAGAAATGCATTTCCACGACGTGTGCATGATTGTTATGACAGATTACGACTCGTACAACTCCATGAGCTCTTATAAACGCATATGTAGGAAAGGACATCAAGTGAGCAGTGAGATGAAAAGAACGGACAGATTGGAAAAAGTACAGAAAAGCGAATTGAGAAGTGATTACTAAACAGCGATGCCCCACTTTCAGACGTCTCGACAAAGACTCAGTGACAACTGAGAAGAAAAATAGCGAGATATAAAGAATATTTAATAAAGGCCTTGCAGCGGTGCTTTTTTTTTTTGATGTCTCACTCAGAGGATGTGGAAAATATTTTGTGAGTTCACAAGTTCACACCCGAGACGTTTTTTTTCCACTTGGTACTCATGAATTAATGATTAAAGCGCCTCAATTAATTGACCCAATAACATGATATGAAGATAGCTCGTCCTTTTTTACACTCTTGATGTCTGTTCTTTGTTCGCACTGAGATTTACATTTGCTTGAGGCTTGACGTTGCGTGAAAAAAAACTTATAATCATGTGAAGTGCTTGAGGTTTCCAAAGCATCATTAATGCAAATAAATCCATAACATTTAACCTGATATGTGGTCAAAGTGGATTCTTTTCATCTGACCTCAAAATTCTCGACAAAATATGGAAACATTAATTGCGTTCATTTTGCAAAGCATGAAAATGACTGATCTGTGAAGCCACGTGAGCTACACTCTCTGACATTTTATATTATTATGAGGTTCTGCATTCAAAAAAAAACTGGAATAAGGAAATTTAACCTGCAGCTCTAATATGAAGACTTTTTTTTCTTTCAGAGACTGAAACTTCATTTCCATACTTATTGCATGCTAATAGTTACAAATAGCACTGAGATATTAAAAATGCTACCAACAATCTGGGTTTTGTAAAGCTTACAAACAGCGAACATCATGAAGTAATGAAGGTTAGAGAACCTGGAAAGAGCTAAAGAGCTAAATATCAGAGCTAAATGGATGCACCAAGGTCTAAGCGTACAGAGATGAGGGATAAGTTTCACAAAAAGCACAAAAATTACCACTAAATGGTAGAACGAGCATTAGATTGAACTTTCTCTCTCTCTCCCAAGCTATAACTATAGCTAGACAACTATAGACTGTTATAGACAGTTATGGACTATTATAGACTGTTACAGACTGTTAAATGTTTATAGATTGTCATAGACATTTACAGACTGTAATAAACTGTTACAAAGTGATATAGACTGTTACAGGCAGTCGTGGACTGTTATAGACAGCTATAGACTGTTATAAACAGTTATATACTATTATAGACTGTTACAGACTGCTACAAGTTTATAGATTGTCATAGACAGTTACAGACTGTAATAAACTGTTACAAAGTGATATAGACTGTTACAGGCAGTCATGGACTGTTATAGACACCTATAGACAGCTATAGACTGTTATAGACAGTTATTGACTATTATAGACTGTTACAGACCGTTATGCATTTATAGATTGTCATAGACAGTTACAGATTGTAATAAACTGTTACAAAGTGATATGGACTGTTACAGGCAGTCATGGACTGTTATAGACAGCTATAGACAGTTATGGACTATTATAGACTGTTACAGACTGTTATACGTTTATAGATTGTCACAGACAGTTACAGACAGCAATAGACTGTTACAAACTGTTGCTGACTGTTATAGACAGTTACTGACTGTTATACACAATTATAGACTCTTATAGACTCTTATACGCTGTTACAGACTATTATCAATATATAGACTGTCATAGACAGTTATAGACTTTAATAAACTGTTACAAAGTGGTATACACTGTTACAGTCATGGACTTCTATAGACAGCTATAGAATGTTGTAGACATTTACTGACTGTTATAGATGGTTATGAACTCTTGCAGACTGTTATAGACAGTCATACAATGTAATAAACTGTTACAAAGTGGTATAGACTGTCACAGGCAGTCATGGACTGTTATAGGTTGTTACAAACTGTTGCAGACTGTTATAGACACATCACAAAATGTTATAGACAGTTACAGAGAGTAGATAGTGTTATAGATTGTTACTGAAAGATATAGACAGTTATAGACATATAAAGTTATAAACTGTTATAAACTGTTATAAACCACTACATGCTGCCAATGATTTTTCCCATCAGAATCAAACTTCCTCTCGGCCAATCATCCAGAGAACACACACACATTGTTGCTTGAGGTGCATGACATCATTTAAAATGATATTTTTACACGGTGACATTTTTGTGGTTCACATAAGGAAAAAAAAAGTAAAACTCACTTAAAGAGTGACAGAAAAAATACTATCCCACAGCAAGTCCTTATCTTCCCCCTGAGAGAAACAATAATTCTACAGCAGGAGTGTAAAATCCTCGGTCTTTGCTCTCCGACAGACAGAGTCACTGTGTAATTGGAAAGCAAAATATCCCAGGATTCAACACTCAGTTTCCCGGCTTTGGGTCACTCTGCTTTACCCTTTTAATTCATGCTTTATAATCTTTATATTCGTCTTTTAAACCATTCTTATACTGTATTTATCCCTTTTATAGACACTTTAGATGCTCCTACCATGCCCAAATTATACCCTTCATTTAAGCCATCCTACACACTCTTCTTATACCCTTTATACCCTTTTATAACCTCTTTATATCCTTTCAGTGCTTCTGCCTTACACTGTACACCTTTACTCTCCTTCGGGTACCCTTTATACACTTTAATACCCGATCCTTTTATATTTATTACACCTCACACACACTTACATTTTTACATCATCTTTTCATACTTTGTATCTTAATTAAACCCTTCTCCTTTATTACTCTCATATTATACATTATAGCGTTCTATAAACCCTTCTTGCACCCTTTATACCTTTTTTGCGCACTCGTTACACCCTTATTATGTAGATATACTGTACTTCCTACTGTACACTTTTTACCCCGCCTTTACACCCTACTTATTATTATAGCTTTTATATCCTTCTTTATACCCCTGTATCCTCATTATAACCTTTTCTTATTCCATTTATAACATCTTATACTCTGTTTATATATGTTGTATACTTTAAATACTTCATCCTTTATCCCTCATTTAAATTATTCTCTTACTTTACACTCTTTATACTTTACACAATACTACCCTAATTATACCCCCCTTATTCCCTCTATATTTCCATTATAGCACTTATACCCTCTTTAAGCACTCTTATACACCTTTGCTATGTATTAAACCTTATTTATGTATTTTTGTTCTCATTACAGCTTTCATATTCTTCTTTGTACCCCTTCTTTGTATATTCATTCATTATAACCATCTAAACACCCTTCATAATCCATTTATAACCTGTTATACCATGTTTATATGCTTCTTATATCATTTACTCCATCTATTTCCCCAATTTGTACACTAATTATACCATTTACAACCTGTTTTTTTCCCTCTATGTCACCATTATAGCACTTATTACCTCTTTATGCACTCATTTACATCCTTATGTATTCTTGGCCTGTTTATACACCATATACTCTGTTCCCTTTTCTATCCTGATTAGAGCCTTTATACTTCTTTATACCTCTGTATACACATTATAACAACCTAAACATGCTTCTTATTTTATTTATAACCTATTATACCTTGTTCATATTCTTTAAATATGCCTTATACTTTATATTTACGACCTTCTTTATACCCTTCTCCGATTTTTAACTCAAACAATTTGTATGCATCTTTATAGCCTATATTTGTAGCCTAATTATACAGTTTATAATAATATGACTTTATCCTTAATCATGTAAATGCTCCTTATATAATTTATTCCCACACTGTACCCTTTGATACGCCCTTTTATTACCCTTTAGATCGTCTTTATATCCTAGAAATGCTTTTTATTTACCGTATATACCCAGCTTTGTACTTTATCCGTGTAGAATTTCCCTGTATACTCCTTTATCCTGTACCAGTGTTATTGAGAAGCAACACCTCATCTATAAAAACAAGTAGATATGATTACATGAATGCTAAAGCAGCATATAATAAACAAGTTTGCACCACGGATAATCGTGTCGTGTTTCCCCTGTAGAGAGCACAGGGAGATTTTAACACACTAAAAAAGTGCTCCATCTGCAGTGAAGTTGTTATTGATTGTTATCTGCCAACTAGCTTGGCAAGTGATGATTAGCTAAAATCATTGAACGGGAGGGAGGAGGTGCTGTGCCAAGGTGAGTGGATAACGATGAACAGGCAGCGCTGTGGGAACAAGCTGGAAACACACTCTAATGATAATATCAGTGCACACATGCTCAGCATGGCCTTAACACTAACCACTTGGAATTAGCAGGAACTGGCCATTTAAAGAATATACGGTCTTTAAATATACACATAGATGTTCAACCGAATAGAATTTTTTTTATCATCTATCACATTTATCACATTATAGAGTCGTATAACTCACATAGCTGTTTTTATTATGCATTATGAATAGTTCATGAAGAATTTACGACAGTATGATATAATATTCAATTATGAAATGCATTATAAGTTGTGCCTATAACACATTATGCACAATACACTATAAAGGAGTTTGGTTTCTCTGGAATTGGCGTTAGTGTGTTATGAACAATGCATTATGTGTAATAAACATGACATGACATGACATTAATAAGTTCATAGTTTATAATAGATATGACATTTATAGAACGTGTCATACAAGTAAACAGTTATTCTATATATAATTATAATTAAAATTAAAATCCTTTTATAATGAACGATGAACACATGAATTCACAGCACTGTATAATGCATTCATAAAGCATTATACACGTTTTTATAATTATATATGAAAATGCATTACAGCATACATAAAGACATAGCTATCTTTATGGTGCATTATGAATAGTTAATTATGAATTCATGACAGTTTGATGTAATATTTAATTATAAAATACAGTAGTGCTTATTACATACTTATTACACATTATAACACCAGTGCCAGAGAAACCCAATCCCACATTTGCAATGCTTTTTAAAAAAATAAACCCTACTAATACAACACTTTACAACTTTTGTTAAGTTGGTGAAAATTGAACATTTCTCTTTTTTTTTTTATTTCTCACAATTAGTGAGAAATAAAACTCCGGAAATGCTGTTGAATAAAAAAAAAAAAGTTTCTGGTGTAAAAGCGAGTAGTGACTGCACCAAGCAATTTGAGGCTGAATTTAATAAATGCATTAAAATATGACTACAAACTGAAATGGCTTTTCATAAATAATTATAACAACAAATATAGTGCCTTATTAATTCATCATAACACGTTATGAATCTATTCACAGGTCATTATACATAAGGCCTTCATAGAAGGTTTTAAAATACACTCCTTAATTAATCAGAACTTTTCACAATTGTACTGCAGCATCATGATCATCTTATAGCTGGAATTTTTAACATTTGTACATTTTTTTAACATTCCATCAACCCCTCAGTAAGCAACGAATCCAAGAAGGTTGTGGACAACATCAGCCGATCAAGGACAGCTGTCCAAACCAGAAGACGGGTAAATACATCTGTGGCTTTGTAACTATGGTTACAAGTGTTATTCATTGTTATAACCAGAAAGGCGCTGACTCCAGCCTCATCCCAAATGGCACCCAAAACCCCATGGTCCTCTCTCTCCTCCGCATTTTGGTGACTTTGACAGAGTGAAGGCCTCACAAGGTCGTCTGTATGCAAGGCCTCAAGTCCTCAAGGGTTCATAGAGAAAAATGAAAGAAAAAAAAAGATCAAGTAGAACATGGTGTCTGTTTACTGATCTGTACTGACAGTGCAGGGATGAAAAGTGAAAAAGACGTTACAGAAACTATATTTAGTCAAAATTCTAGTCATATTTCCAGCCAACAACGATCAATCAAAACACTATACATAGAAAGAAAGATACTCGGCTGTGTTGAACAGATGTTTGTGACGGACAGTTTACTCCCTTTAAAACACTGGGAGGATAAATTAGTTTAAAAAAAACCTTGTTTGCTTGTATAATAAATTTGGCAAAACTTACCATGAAAGTTATAGTAATATATGCATAACGTGTATAATATGTATAATGGCATTCATAACATTTTACAATGCATTCATAATATATTATACACATTGTCAAAAATTATTTTTGGGATCACAATTTATAGCAATGTTTATAAATCTATACCAATTTCTACAACAATTTATGTTTTTTTAAAATGCATTATAAGCAGTGTTTATAACAGAAGCCCCGATTTCTTTAATGCATTATGTTTAGTCGTAGACACACTAACGATGTTCCAATTGAAGTTGTACATCTTTCTAGAACGTTTCCTGATATCCTCTCTGGTATGATTCATTCATTAAATGAAAAAAAATGAAAGAAAGAAAGAAAATAAAAATCAAACCATGTCTCGTCATGCACTATATAAAGGTGTTTGTTTTCTTTGGAATTGGTGTCATAATGTGTTATGAACACTACGTATGCATCATGCATCATGTTAACGATTCATTTTGCATTAATAAAGATAGCTATATAAAGTGTAATGCATATTTAAATAACAGTATGTATAATGCCTTATGAATGCATTATAACATGACATTCATATGGTCATCATCATGTAAATATGACCTTTATGGCAAGTGTTTCCATAAATCAAAAAATTAAATAGCTATTTTATATATAATTATAATATAACTAAAACAATAATTTAAAATTCTGCAATGTATAGGTGATACTTCTTATGAATGACCTATGAACATGTTATACTATGTCATAATACATTAATGAACTAAAGAATGAATTAGTGTAAGTAATTAGAACATTGCTACAATAAGTCTTACATATATATATAAAATTACAACATTGTTATAACCACTTACCTATAGCAGTGTTTATAATGCATTATAAGTAGTGTTCTTAACACTTCACTTGATATCATAGTGACTTATTTTTTTATTCACAGCCACAATGAGATCCACACTAATTTTATTTAACAAGTAACTGAATGGAATTTATTTGAGTATAGATTATTAACATGAATATGGTATTATAACTTAATAGGTTATAATTGGTTATAACAGGTTATAATGGGTTATAATGGGTCGCAGTAGACAGAGTTCTATGTACCAGTGAGGCTAAAATGTTTATTAAATGAACAGCATTTCCACAATTTTATAAAGTCTAAAATGATATCGCAGTCACAGTTACAGCAATAAATACTAACCAGTGACTGTTTTAAGTCATTTTAATCAATAAATCAAATAAATTAGTAAGAAAAAGCAATGCCAATGATTTACCAAGTAAGAACGAAAGATAAAAATGCTAATATTTTCAAAGGGTGTAAATAGGTACTTTTTTCTTGTCATGCAACGCACAACTGTAACATCCCCCATCCCCCCAATTTTTTTGCACAATTTCCTATTAATATCTCTGATATGGTTTACTTTTAAAATGTTAACAATTCTTAATGCATAATCAAGATTGCTATAATGTGTCATGCATTTTCATTAAGAAGTGTATAAAGTCTAATCAGTGCATTATACCATGTTCATAATTCATTACAGATGTGGAAAGTTTTCCCAAAAATTTCACATTTCTAATCCAATTCAGAAGACCTGGACCTAATTGGCCACCAGAAGACTCATTTAACGGTTTGTTTCTAATCGGTTAACCCTCAGTAAGACGTTACTCATCCCGGATCCGTCATTCCATCTGTCTGAGTGCAGCACATTTCCCTCTCGTTAGACACTTGCCTTCTTTCTTGGCTGCCTGAACCGAGTTTTGCTAAGTGAAGCCTCTTGTTAATGTGGCTCTGGGTGCAGATGGGGTTTAAAATCGATTCAGGTAGCTCACAGCCTCTGTGTGGAGACAGGACGAAGCCAGAGGGGGTAAGCCTGAGGAGACAGCGTCTCTCCTGGGGTTCCCTTCTGCCACGACTCGGCCAGGATTAGCAAACAAGCTCAGTGATGCTGATAGCTTCATGAAAGTTGACTTATTAGTTATTACTGTGAACCTATGCCAATCACGAATAGTTAAAAAGACACACTATTCCCTCAGTAGCATGCTACCTAATTAGGTAATCTTCGAAATAAAACACTTTGTGTCATGGTGTTACAGAAAAATAATCAATAATGGAGTGGTGTGACGAAGCGGAGTTACTATTACCACCCAAAGTTGATTATTTTCTTATAATATCAATCCTTAAGTGTTTTATTCCTCTTATATCAACAGTTACATTTTTATCCATTTATAGTTACATTAAATGGAACAAGTTAATTCATTTGCAGTATTGCAGCTACAAAGAGTTGTTTCATCACCAGCCTCATATTCTTTCTTTCTATTGAAGTTAAAATGACAAAAAATACAGCTTTTTACCAGAAGAAACAAAAACAAAACAAAAAACACAGCATAGTCTATCATGAAGACTGACTGAGACTCCTTCCATAAAGGTTAAATTACAGTGTTAGACTTATCAACGTTTCATCATGTCAATGCCCATATGTTGATCTTTGTTAACTAGCATTTTAATATATTTAATTTTAGTCTTAGATCATCTGCCATCGTGTTAATGTTCATATCAAAAAGAATGGTGTGAAAAACAAAAAACAAAATCAGTGAGCGTCAGTACCTCAGTGATGAGATGAGATCACTGGGCTGATTGGTTCGAGCTGACATTAACTCAAATAATCACTCTTTACAACCATGGTGAGCAGAAAAGTATCTCAGAGCACAGAGCATGGCAAAACCTGAGGCGGATGAGCTACAACAGCAGAACTACATCAGGTTCCACTCCTGTTAGAGAAGAACAGGAATCTGAGGCTACAGTGAGCACAGACTCAAACTGGACAGTTAAAGATTGGCCATGATTTTTCAGACTCTTTTATTTTGTTGTTTATGTATCCCAGCATGCACCATAGTATATTGCAAGCCGAACTAGTTATAAGTTGTTTCTTCATCCGCTTTTGTTTTCTTGGAGTGGCAATCCAAAGAAGGGGACTGAGGCATGACAGAAAGTCTGAGAGATTCTTCATGGTTCTGAGAGCAAAACAAAAACAAAGCAACAGCGATTGAGAGAACAGCAAGAGGCAGAGAGAGAGAGAGATAAAAGACTTTCCAGTAGAGGCTCTAATGGAGTTTACGCCCACAGCAGGCGTAAAAAGGATGCTGGTGTTGAACTATATGGCAGCGTTAGTGTTGTTACAATAAACGCCTGCAACCAGACGACCACTGCAGTGTCCATGCTGACTAACTTCACGTCAGCTCTCAGCTCTGAATGATGGAGCGTTCAGCATAGCTGGAGATCCGCTCTGCACATGTGCTCGATAAACACTTTAGGTTTCATAAAAAGGAAACATGAAACATCGCTTATGTATATGTTAAGGGCTCATTCTCACTGGCACATCTGTTAAAGTTTAGATGCATTAGGAATTTAGATCCTTGAGGCTGTGTGATGCTAAATAATTCACCTTATGACTTTATGAATATATGATTATAGAGAAATGTTTGAAAACATAGTCAGTAGAAATTAGAGAATTTTCTTTTGTAGTGAGAAAAAGACAAAACTATTAAGTGGGGGAAAAAAACCTGAGAACACTTTATTTGAAAGGTATCGACTGTAGATAGTGACTTCATAACACATTCATAAGCATTGTGTAGGTAGCGTTTAAATAAAGTATGAGCAAAAAGCCCAAGTGAAAATACTTGAAAAAAAAAACCAGACTCAAGTACTTGCTACATAACTCATTATTAACTCGTTATTAGAGTGATTGTGATTATTAAACTTCATTAGTAACAGTGTTATAAAGCAGGTCTTCCCAGGGATGTTTTCACCAAATGCCAAGTTCAAGAGACACTTTTGTTCATTCAATCTCACTTGACAAGTTATATCACATCATTACCATAATACCAGATGTGCAATGAGACTCTATTCTAAAGCCTGGAAACCTTATGTCACCTGACGTAAGCATTATGCCATATGACAAAATTACTCATGTTAACTCTTTCTATGAAGCCTGTATTCATAAGTCATTATATTAGGATGCTTAGAATGGTTTGCATATTCTTTGACTCCTTGTAAGCGTGTTTATGAACTCTATTAATGCTTAATAGAACTCTAATAATGTGCTATAAGTCATTATTAATGTTTACAAAAATGCTTAGGGATCATTATCAACTTACAAAGAATTATAAGCACGGTTATAATAAGTTATGAATGTGAGCTTCATGAAATGTGTTACTGAATTATTTACAATACATTATTGGAGCTTTATGAAGCATTATTAGAGTTTATAAAAATGCTATTAAGGAATCATGATCAATTTACAAACAGTTGCAAGCACAGCTTTAATAAGTTATGAATAAAGGCTTCATAGAAAGTTTAACACACTCTTCACAACAGCTGACTCAACAATTATGAAATAATAAATGCTTGTGTAGGTTTATGTAACTTGTCATGACACGTTTAAGTAGCCCAATGAATGTACCCCTGTTCGGTATTATAAACATCCTGGATGACTTTATCGATATAGTGCTGTCAGTGCTAAAGTGTATTTTAATATAAAGTGAGATCTGATAAATAAGGTCATATGAATAGTTATTGGCAGTTAACGTCAGGTTTGTTGGTGTGACTGGTGTTTATTTTTCCTACAGTGTAATTACATTCTACTTCCTTCAAACGGCTATCTACAAACTCATTTGTATGCTCGGTGATGGATCAGAAACAGAAATAATGTATTTTTCAGACTATATGATTTGCACATAAATCACATCCTTGATGTAATTAAGAAAAGAAAAGAAAAAAAATACAGTAACAACAACGCTTATTCATGTGTCATTACACTCAAACTCATTACTGTGAAAGGTGACTAACGTATTTATCACTCCGAACCTCCAAGGTGCCGTTATGCTCAGGGCGAAATTAATAATGATTATTAAGAAGAGAGAGAAAATAGAGGAAAGAAATTGCGAGGGGAAAAGTTCATAATATCTGTTTCACGCAGTTGCATCAGCACACGGCAGACGCTAAGCGCTTTGGCCTGATCCAGAGGAGAAAACCTCCACTTGTTTATCAGGAGATGGGCAACGAAAAAGAAGTAAGTGTACTCAGAGAAAAAAAGTGTGTTTGCTTAACGACAAGACGCATAAAAAGGCCATTTGAAATCAACCTAAAATCAAACAGTGGATCAGGAGTGTCTGGAAAAAGGATTTTCTGAATTGAACAGTAATGTTCATCAGTGGGATTTTTTTTCCCATCACCTCTTGTCTTGTTTATCCTTTGATTTCTTTTTTTAATCTCTCACCTTGTTTTTTTTTTTCCTCTGTAAGGCTAGTAATAACATATTGCAGTACACGATGTCACAGTGTCAGAACACAGACAGCGTGTGGCTGTGAGACGCAGAAGCATGTGCACTCAGGCAAACGCTCATCGGAACATAAATAGCAAACACCATACTGATCACACACAAACACACACACACACACACACACACACACACACACACACACACATGCTATGCCATCAAGTCATTATCGTCTCTCCTTCGTTCTGCTGAAGGAACATCATAAAGTAACTGATGTCGGTGGATGTAGTAAATGACAGTCATTGACTAAAGCCATTCATAAAACCGATTTCTTTAGAATTGCCCATTGTACGTGTTATAGCCACTTATAATTCTTATAATAATGCTAATCGTTGGTATAATGTGCCAATGAAGCTGACTAGATCTTGGCTCGCCTCAGCTAGCTCTGGTCTTGAACTTGACAATGACACTCTTGACTGCAGGCCTATTATTAAAATGAGCTTGTTATGGGAAATATGTCGTCAATTCAAGTTAATTTATTATTTGCACAATAAAAGTACACTGAAAAAAATAGTAATTTTTTTTGCAATTTAAAAAAAACTAGCAACAATTTGTATTTGTTTTTTTGTAAATTAATGCCATGTAATTTCAAGTAAAATCAACTTAATTGAAACCGTTAAATGTTGCACAAATTTTTAAAAAAGTCTTCTATTAAGGTTATGTGCAAATTGTTTTGATCAAACCAAACAAAAATTTCTGCCAAATCTTTACAATAAATTGGCTCATTTTCTGTATACATACATGTATATGTTGATGAATACAATCAGCCATAAAGTGCAAAGCACACTCTACACACTGCAGCTCATCTACATTTACTGACACCCACAAAACTCCATAAAAGGTAATGCTCACAGCGTCCTGAAGGTGTGAAATAAGGACAGAAAAGGATTTCCCATGAGCAGAACGGTTAAGAAAATTAACACAAACAGTGCATTAGTAAGAATAGTTTAGTTTTTTGTTAAAATTTTAGTTTCTAATTATGTTTTAACAGCTAATTTAAAACAGGAAATCACTATAAAGAGATAAAACAACTTTGTATTATAAAATTACACCATATCCATGTACATGACCTCGTTTATTTCAACACATGAATATTGATCATCGATATCATGATCACTATTTGGCCTCAGAAACATCAGAGGCCCTTTCTCTGTAGAATGAAGATGCAATGACGTAAAGAATTTTATTTTTACTTCTACATCACTGCAGAATGTGTATATTCGCCTTGAGATGTGTATATTTATTGCAATAAATAAAAAATAATCAGAAATGGATGCACTTTTTGTATAAGATGTAGATGCATTCAGGAAAAGTGGTGTGACCTTCAGAACCTGCTCAGCTTTAAGAACACGGACTTGCTAATGCTCGGGTTTGTCATGATAAGATAACTGTCACTAGCCTCAGAGTTACAGCAGCACTACAGCAGGAACTCTAACAGCTTTCCAAAACACTTGTTTTCTCCTCAACTTAAAAATAGCTCCATGTATCTTGATGTCTCTATCGGCGTATGAGATGGATTTTAATCCTCCCTCGACAGGCCACTTGTTCCGTTCTTCCTCCTATGAGTGACCCGAACTGTTATTGAGGTGCTGTAAGGAGGTTATAGAGGAAATGCAATGCTCACGGATGTACATTTAAAGAGACGGTTGAGTGACAAACCATTATTTGAGGACGGATCGAATAGAAATATGGCTAAAAAACATCAGGTTTGGAAAATACCTGAGTAATTGTACTCTGTTAGCATGCTTAAATATTATTTTAGAAGATTTGGTCTTTATTCAAGTACGAGTTGAATTAAAATTCTCTTATTAATGTCCAAGAGAAAAAAATCTACTTTTTATATTTCCTTCAAAGTACTCCTTCTTCTTCTTTTGTTTCATTTTTTGCATTTTTCCTTTTTTTTAGTAAGAAGAGTTACCGATTCATATGAGATGAGATGTTTCATTTCCCACCCACATAAAAACTAAATATCACCCTTTAAAGTTCACCATCAAAGCTATTATTTGTATGTTAATGTAACTTCATGTTTAGTAAATTATCCTGTCAAATTTTGTAAATTATCTAGTTAAATTAGCAAGCTAGTTCAGTTTTGTTAGCTTCTGAAATTAGCTAGCTAGTTAGGATGTTTTTTTTTTCTTTTCATTGCTCATGTGCCTTAGTATCCACTCCAGCATTGTTGTTAAATGTTAGCTAACAAGCTAGCCAAATTCCAGGTTTGTCAAGGTTAGGTGAGTTAGCAGAATTTTCCTTGCAACTGATCACTTAGCAAACGAGCTGATCATGCAGGATCATGCATTGGGCTCTTTTCATTAGTTAAAAATATTTACTTTTTATTCTTGAATACTTGAATAGAATCGGACTGCTGTATGTGCTGATTCGGTAACCATGGTTTCAGTTGGTCAGGGATGAAATTATTAAGTAGAAATGTCAGAATGCCGTTCGAGAGAGAGAGAGAGAGAGAGAGAGAGAGAGAGAGAGAGAGAGAGAGAGAGAG
>JAOTRR010000001.1:14954826-14969328 GCA_028570945.1 Gogo arcuatus
TTAAACTAGTAGCCTAGACATGTTATCTGTTTTTCCCAGACACTGTGCTATAGTTACACATTTGTGATTCCACACTTTGTTGCTGTTCCCATTTGCCCCAAATGTCCAACACAAAGACTCTAAGATTTGTAATGTGTATGACCAGGGTACGAATACTTCTGCATTAGGATTAGTAACTACACTAGATGCACTTAATATTAATGTTGCATAAATATGCATATGAATATTCCTTGCCATCTTCGTATTTTAAATACATTTTGAACTCTAACAATTAGAACAATATATTCAAAATTGAACAAGTAAGTAAGTTTGAAAATTTAAGTCCATCACTGCAAAGCACAAATCAAACAGACGAAAGGACAAGACTCATTGTCTCAGTAATCCGGGAGATAAATTACATATTGCTAATTCTCATTCCGACATTCCCCTTTTTTTGTCTCAGGCACTGATAGACAGATTCTTTCCTCCCTTTTCCGCACAGATCAATTATACAAGTCTGGAGAGGTGACAGCAATTCAGTCAGACAATTAACAGCTGTTTAATGCTCATTAACCCCAATGGGTTTCTCTCGTCTGATGTGTGATTGCACAATATTTTCAAAAGAAAACAGTGTCAGCGTCTGCGCTAGATGTGATATTTTTGAGTCTGTTCAGTGATTTGAGTCATTTCTTGAGTCATCTGCTCAGTTAAATGATTCGTAAAGCAGTTTATTCACTTTGCTCAAATGTGTGTCCTGATCATGCCACTGTCTAAGGCAGAAAACAAACAGCCTGACTTGTGTGTGTAAAATAGCTAATGATTATTGCTGTCTTGTGTCATCTTATAATATGATTGTATAGTCATATTTACAAGCAATATTTTTCAGATCTAGCCCAGCACAGACTGGATAGAACTCATTGAACTAACTGATTCAACTGATTGAGAGAAAGAGAGGAGAGAAGATCAAATCATGGTCATGACTAAAAGATTCACTTACTCAAAAACTAACTTGTTGAACAAAAGTGAAGTGAATCGCAGTCATGACTGAAAAATGAGAGAGGAATGGGTTTTGGTCATGACTGAAAGATCTGTTGACTCAAAACTAACAAGAGAGAGGAGAGAATCTCAGTCATGACCGAAAGAATGAGAGAAGAGCAGATTTTGGTCATGACTGAAAGATTATGTGATTTTAAAACTACAGAAGCGCCTTTTAAACAGAGACCCCAACAACACTGAACCAAACAAAGCTGGTACAAAGCTTCCCCACTGTGTGTTCTTAGATAGCATAACACCGCTCCGGAACCAGAGGCATGACGTGTAACACAACGGAGCATCAGTGTCTAGTTTGACGTACGTATAACATACGTGTTGGAAATACGAATAACCTGAGAATACCGCCATTGCTTTCAAAACAATAATGAACTGAGTGTTGAAGTGCTTTTGACAGCCGTGCACATTTATACCACTGTTAACAGCGAACTGATTCTTCAGAGATTTTTAAATCCCCCGGTGGCAGGTCGCACAAATAATACATCATCAAAACGTCACACTCCTGTCCCACCATGCCGGCTCTCTCTTTTACACATTCAGCTCTGTGACTACTGTACCTCCGCTGCTGGAACAGCAATGCCCCCCACCCTACAGGTTGTGCAAAAGGAGCTAGAGAAGACAGAATACTGGAAATGACAAAAGATTCATTGACTCAAAAACTAACCTGTTGAATGAGAGAGGACTGAATCTCAGTCATGACTGAAAGAACAAGAAAAGATTGGATTTTTAAGAATTTCAGTCATGACCGAAACTGGGAGAGAAAGTTTTCAAAGTGATGCTCGTTCAACCGTTTAACCATTATCTCTGTAATGTGAAGCTTTTGGGATAAAAATCCTCAGTCTCTTTGTTGAGAGAAAAATATTCTTATGGTGGATTAAAAATGGGTGTAATTGTTGGGTTTTCTGTGCGGCGATGTTTATTTATTCATCTATCTTATCTATCGATTAATTGGAGGAGATTCCAGTGTCAGCACTTTAACAGACACATGCAAAGCTGTAAATTTAAGCTTTTCAAAATCTTCAGGACAGAGAACTTTGTGCTTTCAAGGTGACAAGCTGAATTTTTGCTTTTAATAACTCACAGAGAGCGATTTGCTTTGTGAACATTCCACAACATTAACTTTAAATGGATAAAAAAGTATTATAACCTATAGTTAATTAACAATGCTAATTCTTGGCAAATTGCTGTGGTATAAGAGGAATAAAACACTTTGAGATGTGCTTCTGTGCAGGAACAGCAACTCGTTGTATTTCGTATTTAATTGTTTTAATCGTGCTCGCTAGAACTTCAGCTCATGGTGAATCTTATTGAACACAGCAAAATTGATTCCAGCTTGTTTATGCATAAACATGTTATTACAAGTCATTAAATACTCATGTGTTTAGTCCATGTATTTGAGCAGTTAGGCCAAAAAAAAAAGTGCCCAGTAAATGGAGATAAATGTACTGAGTTGGTTTGGGTCCACTGGGGCAAAGTCTAATCAAGTATTTGCTCCACTTCACAGCATTTTCCTTTTCTAATAGTGATATTGGCAGGGATGGCTCTAATAGGTGCAGTCAAGTCCCTTTTCTCACACAGCAAGACTCTTTAAAGACGCGACGTGTTGCTATGCAGCCTATTAGCACTGGCGGGAGACGTTTAATAACATAATTAAAATGGGACGCCCATGGGGGGAGCGTTCAGGTAGATTAAACTTCTTCATTAGCATCAGACTGGACCTGCTGCCAAAACACCAGAGAGAGATCGAGTAATCTGAGGCTGCGATCATCCCTGCTGAAAAAAATCCCAGATCTTACAGCTTGTGTGAAGTCTTTAAGCCTTTTGAAATACTCACATTTACCTAAAATGAGTGTATTAGAATGAAAAACATTCAGTGCCGGTATAAAACCTTAACATGATTTCAACATTTGTAGGAGATGTAAGAAATCCAGAATAGTATAGCAGAGATATGTGGGGTCCAAGCACACTTTGCAAAAAAACCACCAGATATTTAGATCTATAATATATGGCACCATAGTATCAGGGTTACATAAGGGTTTCAATGACCTAAGGTTCTTAGGAAACAGTAGATAGTGAATGGTGTTGACTCATGTCATCAATCGACATGAACATTTTATGCACTTCTCCTGTAGCTGGGCTGGTAATTCTCTCCTCCACAGGCGACAGATTTAGAGCTGTCCTCATTAATGAATAGACACCACAGACACCATGGGAGATCCGAAGATGACAAGAATTGAATGTCAGGTGTCATAAGATAGCACAACAAGCCTATGGCAACAAGTGTCAGAAAATGACATTATTATCTTGTGTCATTAGATGTGTCATATGATGACATAAGAATGCAGTGAACAAGTGTCAGAAAATGACATAGAAGTCTTTTTTCTGCAAGTGGCATAATATAATATAAGAACCTTATGTCAACAAGTGTCATGAGATCACATAAGAGCCTGTCAACAAATGTCAGAAGATGATATGTCTGTTATCAACAAGAGTTATAAACTGACATAAGAACCTTAAGTCAACAAGTTTCATAAAATAATATAAGAATCTTATGTCAACAAGTGCCATAAGATGACAAGAACCTTATATCAACAAGTGTAGGGAGATGACATAAGAATGCTGTCAAGAGTCATAAACTGACATAAGACCTTTGTCCACAAGTGTCGTAAAACAACGTAAAAACCTTATGTTAACAAATGCCATAAGATGATAAGAATGTTGCCAACAAACGTTATTAACTGACATAAGAACCTTATATCAACAAGCGCCATAAGATGACAAGAACCGTATATCAACAAGTGTCAGATGACATAAGAATGTTGTCAAGAGTCTTAAACTGACATAAGAACCTTATGCACAAGTTTCATAAGATGACATAAGAATGTTCTGAACAATTGTCAGAAGATGACATAACAGCCTTATGTCAACAAGTGTCATGAGATCACATAAGAACATAATGTCAACAAATGTCAGAAGACAATATAAGAATGTTGTCAACAAGAGTTATAAACTGGCATAAGAACCTCATTGACAAGTGTCATAAAATAACATAAGAACCTTATGTCAATAAGTGTCATAAGATGACAAGAACCTTATATCAACAAGAGTAGGAAGATGACATAAGAACCTATTGTGAACAAGTTTCAGAAAATGACATAAGAATGTTTTCAAGAGTTATAAACTGACATAAGAACCTTTTCCACAAGTGTCATAAAATTACATAAGAACCTTATGTCAACAAATGTCATAAGATAACATAAGACCCTTATGTCAACAAGTGTCTTAAAATTGACATAATAACCTTATTTTAACATGGCATAACCTTATTTTATGGCATAAGATGACATAAAAACATAATATCCACAAGTGTCATAAGATGACACAGGAACATTTTGACAAGTGTCATAAGATGACATAAGAACCTTGTAAACATGTAGCAGAAAATGATGTCAGAAATGTATTTCAAGTGTCAAAAGATGACCTATTTTAACAACTGGTATAAGATAAGATAAGAAAAGAACGTTACATCAGAAAGTGTCAACAAATGTTATAAGATGACACAGGAACATTATGCCAGCAAGTATCACCAAATGGTATAAGAATCCTTTTTCTTCCTCGAGCTGAAGTGGTAATTCCCTCCTCTACAGATGCAGAGTTTTAGATCCATCCTCACTAGTGAATAGATTTGTTACTTTGAGGGTTCCTCCTTGGAGTTTGTAGTGTAAAGATGTTGTTGCTACAACCACGAGCCACAACTTTTCAGCTTAATAATATCTTTAGTCAATTCTTCACTTCTTTGCCAGGTCTGAATGGTAATCAAAAGGTTGACATAACAGTCTGAAATGCCTTTTTTATAGCATCTACACCGCCCATGTGCATTAACCCGAGAATGCTCACTGTCAGTTGAAGGACCGAGCAGCTTCCCTTCCTACAGTTAACGACTCCTCAAGGTCGCACTCTATTTAGGCAGGTTCGGCTCCATCTATCAAGCAGTTAGAATGAGACACCACATTTCTTTCGCAAATTAATCAGCAATTCCCCTCCTTCACTTGTGCTTCTGTCACTAACAAAGTTGAAGATCACAGTTTTTAGGACACGTTTCTGCTGGTAGAGACAGTAACTTATAGAATGTTATTTTCTCTCATATAATACATTACATGGCATTTACATAAATGGATTTCTCCATTCGTTATTAAGTAGGTATGCAATATAGGTGTAATAAACATGCTGTACATTGTTACATGTCAGTGATACAGTATATGTGTTTTGTACATGACAAAATACAACAAATCATTTATTCAAATTAAATTCAGGTTTATGTAAATCTGCACACATGTTTAGAAACAAAAAGCCCTTGTGTGAAACCAGCCTAAGTATACTAATTGTTAAGATCAGTCATGAACAAAATTCAGTCTGGAAAGTCTCATAACATGACTTAAGAACCTTATGTCAACAAGTGTCATAAGACCTAAGAAGCCTATGTCAATGAATGCCATAAAATATCATAAGAAAATTTTAAAATTATTTTAATAAATACTGTAGCATAAGATGACACAAGAGCCATATGCCAGCAAATGTTATAAGATGACTTAAGAACCTTAAGTCAATAGCTGTCATGTCATATGTCAACAGGTGTCAGAAATGATTTAAGAACCTTAATGTAGCAAGTGCCAGAACATGACATAAGAACTATACACTATGTCAAAAAGTGTCATAATATGACATAAGAACCTTATGACTACAAGTCACATAAGATGGCATAAGAACTTTGTCATAAGATTACATCAAAATGTTCTAAACAAAGGTCATAATATGGGATGTGAATTTTATGTCAACAACAGTCATAAGGTGGCATAAGAACATTATGCCAACAAGTGTCATAAGAGGACATAAGAACACTATGCCAGCAAGTGTCATAAGATGATACAAGAACTTTATGCCCACAAGTCACATAAGATGGCATAAGAATTTTGTCATAAAGTGGCGTAAGATGGCATAAGAATGTTCTAAACAAAGGTCATAATATGGGATGTGAACCTTATGTCAACAACGGTCATAAGATGGCATAAGAACCTAATATCCACAAGTGTCACAAGATGACATAAGAACATTTTGACAAGTGTCACAAAATGACATAAGAACCATGTAAACAAGTGGCAGAAAGTGATGTAAGAATTGTATTTCAAGTGTCATAAGATGACTTCTCAACAATGGCATAAGGTGATGTAAGAACCTCATGTCAGCAAGTTGTGAGCTTAATATGCGTTATAATAATGTTCTATCTCATATTTGTTCTTAACACAGATAGAAATGTATCATAAAACGGTCATGAAGTGTCATTAAGATGACATTATCATTTTATTATCTCTACTTATAGCAAATTGTCCTTTGCTTTGACACAACAAAGTTCTAAGTTATTTGACTCAGGTGTTATGTCAACTCGACATTGTTGCATCAGTGAAGCATGTCAGGAAGAGCTTATGCAGGTTATATGTAGGCGTATGAACACCAACTTGTGTAAAATGTAACCCAATATCCAGAAGAAACCTTACCGTCCACACAGCACCTACATGCCACTGATTTCTATTTCTAATCAAAGGTCTTGTTATTTAATGATTATGGAAAGGTCACGGCTGCATTCACTTTTATTTTTCCTCCAGATTTTAGCTCGCATTTTAAACAGATTGGCATTTCACGAGGCTGTTGTGAAGCTCAGATATCTGATTATTTATAAACAAATCGTTTTTCCCCTTCCTTTTCATTTCTTTCTCAACCCCTACCCACTTCACTGCACACACTCCGTCTTTGGGAGTGTGCGTGTGGGTAGGGGGTTGTGGGTTGGTGGGGGGGAGGTGCTGTATGGTATCAGCATTGCTATAATGAGCAGAGACGTTCAGGATCCAGATGGTGCCGGTCATGATCAGTATCACTGCAGTGTGGCCCGCAGCCTGAAGACAGATTGGCTGCTTGCAAATGTCACTAACCTCTAATAATGTCACGGCTAAAAGACGCCTCATTTTACTGATGGTTCGCTCACACACACAGCTCACACAGATGTTTTCTGTGAGAAGACAATTCTTTAGCATTTATAGAAGACGTCTCCAGTCTCAGAGGTAAAGCTGTAACTTACTGTAAGTCTGTAAGGCTTTGTAACATGACATGCCGTGTTTTTTTGTGTGTGTCATATTTATCTAAAGAGAGAGAGGGAAAAGAAAGGACAATGACTTTATGGTTTATAGCTGCTGTAATGTAAATGAACAGCACACACACCAAGTGTTTTATTTCTTATTTAGTCATATAAAACCAAATCATTCAAGGTTATATGGATTTTTATACTATTGTGCTAAATTGCCCTAAATATTGATCTATTTACGCTAATCAGCGTGCCACTGTGAGACTCTTCAGAACTGAAAGCTGGGAGCCTCGTACCAGCGAGACTTCTACATGACATAAACATGTGCTTTTGAGAATACAAAGCATACCGAGTTGTAGTCATAGCCGTAGCCCCTATGGAAGGAAATCCGTACCCACTTCCAGGGCATGTGTACAGAGGCCTGGTGATGAAGTATTCCATTTCCAGCTATGATTTCTCTGACAGAATCATTCATCACTTAGACCAATCTTTCCAGCTTGTTAGCAGCTGTTGTTTGGTCCCTGATGAGATGTTGGGATTTTGAAGGGTGTTTAGTTGTGTGTAAATGCATATTGATGTGGAAGACAAATTAGAAATTCTGGTCTTATTTACAAGGGGCAACACGTGGTAATTTCATCTTCGATAATTGTTAATTGTTCATTTTGTATCAAATATACTGTCATGAATTCTGCCTCTCGATTGCACTTGCCTTTCATTCATGTCATATGCTTTCGATTTGGTTTTGGGCCTTTCACTGCCCCTGTCCTGTCATTGGTGTTTCACATTTGATTATGCTGTAATAAGTTGCATACTCGGAACTCGGATAAACCCAGCCGTGCAATGTAACGTTAATCAACTCAGAAATCCCGGTTAGGAACTTGTGCAAAAGCCATCTTCCCTGAGTTGTTTGACAAAAACACACCTGATGTCACATCAATACGTAAAATAGATTAAACTTTTTCACCTAAACTTTGCATAATCTAAACTATTTACTCTAAAGTTTGGATTTGTAAAGTCATGCTGGTGATTTCAGCCTAATTATTCTTTAAAAAAAAAAGCAAATAAGACCTTTGGGACAGAGATCATTTTTATGAGCAAAGTTTAACAAAATAGCTGGCCTACATTATATGTAATTTCTCTAAACTAATCATGCATAAATAATTCATGCAGCAAATTTTTATACTGTATGTTTATCAAATTCAGAAACCAACAATACAAATATGACCTTGCTCTGGGCAGCCATAGTTTTCCAAGTAAAATCATTGGAACATGGAACTCTAGAAAATCAGATTGGAGTTCTGATGATAGTGGATTGCAGGATTTGGGCTTGTGTTCATATAGCATTTTTTTTGTTGTTGCAGAAAAGCGCTAGCAGGGCTCTGGGGAGCGCTTCATCCCAGCGCTTCATCAAAAGAACGCACTCACGTTGCGCATCGGTTTTGTTTCTATGACAACAATATTCTGAATCATGTCAACACTCTAACCGCTGTATGATTGGATGCTTGAAAAGGAGCGACAGTGTGATTGGTTGCCTGAAAATGAGTGGCAGTGACGACACCAGCGCCTTTCTGAAAAGTTCAGAGATTTTCAACTCGAAGTGCTTGGAGCTGCCGCACAAAAACGGCAGCGCGCTGTGAAAATAGACACTGGGTGCAGTGATTTTTCACCATGCATACACTCTCTCTGCATTAAGAACAATTGAAAAATGATGCTGGCGCTCAGAAAACAAATGCTATGTGCACACGCACCCTTAGTTTAGTTATGTATGCCCTGTTGCTTCTGTGCACTGGTGCAAAGTCTTATTATTTTTATTATCTTATTTTTTATCCCATTTAGTCCAAGTCTTGTTTTTGGAGTTCTGTTTTTTTCTGGTTCTGACACTCACCTGTTGTTGGTTGTGGGTTGTCCTGTGTTAAGCCAGCCTGTGTTTTGACCAACGCTGCAGACTCTGACTATGATTTCTGGATTGCCCAAAATATAACACATTTATACTCCTTCCACAATTATCACAAAAGTTTTGTGTACTCTCAGAAACAATGGACTAATCTGTACTGTTTCTTTTCACTGAGATGTCCCTCAAGGGTGTATCTTTGGGACATTTCTTCTTTTTTTTTTTTTTACTTTTTTTTACATGGAAAAGTGAATGAAGTGTACCTTTAAGCTAATTAGAACAATTATAGCCCTGTTCTACTGATGCGGTGCTGGTGCTGGTTCCTAATCTAGAACCAGTTCCATGCATTTCAGTGAACGTTCGGTTCTCAAACCTGCCGAAATGCGGGCTGTTTCTCCAAAGCAGAACCCAGGCAGAACTGGCTCTGCACCAGCACTGGCACCATCCTGGTGGAAAAGAGCTGAGGTAGTATGTAATTATATACCTTGATCAGTTTTTATTAAATGTGCACTACATTCCGTTTGCCAGGTGAAAACTAAACATCAAAGGTACCAAAGATGTACCATTGATGGTCTCACAACCAATGATACACTTTTCTCAAAGGAAAGGTTTGTGTAACAAATAACTCAATAAAAGTTTATAGGAAGTTCTTTGAGTTTCATTCAGATTTGACCCTGAACCGTGTCCTTCACTCTAGCTTTAACTTTTCAAAATTCTTCCAAATCTCCAAGCATGAGACCATGCGACGGAAGCGAGTTGTTGAAATTGGATGTGGTCCATGACTTGGTCAAGAGTGTGAACTTATATTTTTTGCAAAGACAACCTTGACTAAGCTTGACTAAGCCATGGTCTGTACTGCATGTGACACTATTACGTGGAGCAACAAGGCAGCATTCGTAAATTTTAAAGCTCAGAAATCCCCAAGGAGCAGTTTGGCGTTTCATCCACTCAGAATTTTCAGAGATTCCATGCATAGTTAATGCTGTAGACATCAAGTATGTGGTAAAAAAAAAACACTTTTCTACCACATTTATTCATTTATATCAAGAGTAGAAATATCAAGGTCAACACATGATGGCTGTAAATATTCATTAAAATTCATAGTGATGCAAATCCCCCCTGCAGTGGACACGTTTCACTGGCAGGTGCTGACAAACCAAACAATATTCCAATATGGGGGAGAAAAAGAGACAACCAAAAAAAAAAAAAGACTCAATCCTAATACAAAATGAGTATAACCTCTGGATTAAAGTGGCCATCCAGCGTGAAATATTCATTATACATTAATACCTTATGTACAATTTTTCCTGAAAATGACCAAAATGTTACCAAGGAGTATCACAATCAAGTTATCAAAAATCTTTCAGGGTGGCATAGTGGTGCAGTGGTTACCACTGTCGCCTCACAGCAAGCAGGTTCTGGGTTTGGCCAGGGCCTTTCAGGGTTGAGGTTTTCTCCGGGTGCTCCGGTTTCCTCCCACAGTTCAAAGACATGCAAATTAGGTCAACTGACTACTCTACATTGCCCATAGGCGTGTACATGAGTGTGAATGGCTGTCTGTCTCTCTGTGTAGCCCTGCGATAAATTGGCGACCCACCCAGGGTGAACCCCGCCTCTCACCCAAAGTCAGCTGGGATTGGCTCCAGCTGGATAAGTGGTATAGAAAATGGATGGATGGATGGAGACAATCTAACACTGCACCCACCGCATGGTGGTTGTTTAGGAGTGTATTGCTGTTTGAAACTGTTCCATTGGATACGTGTTGCTGATTGCATAGTTACTGGCAATCTGTCAGAACTTCAAAGCCATGAGAAGGGTCCACACTTGATGAGCGTGTAGTCTTGATGCTTATCGTGGCCTGCTTTCCCACTCAAGAAAAAAAAAAAAAGAACAGAAGAAAAACATCATAGTGTGCAGATTAATGGGATGACATGTGTGAAGCAACCAGACAGGGATAAATATTGCAATCAGGAATTCTTTTAGGTTCCCTGGGGAGAGGATTGTTCCAGAGGGGGAAAAAAGACCCTGAAATTGTTTAAATTGCTAATTCATGTATCTCCAGTCATGTATCTTTTTTCCTCTTATCAGTATGCTCGGTCCGTCGACAGCTACACTCTCATTAAACACTCAACTTCAGAGCTGACTACAGTGCTGTGATGCTTATTTGCAGCATATATCTGAAACTATTCTTTGGTCAGTTTAGTGGCTTCCTGGTCAACAAACAACAGTAATATTTCAGTTTGAAGCCAAACGTCAGTATGATCTGTGGGCAAAACCAACATGGTCTCACACTTTTAATTTCTTCTTTATGTGAAAAGTTTCAGGATAAGTTACATTATACCTTGGGGGATTTATACCGTTACTTATCTTAAACATTATATTCAGTAATTAGTATGGATTATTCAGCAATTTTAATGAAACTAATTAAAAAATGTGCATAATTAGAAGAATGAGGAATCTCAAACGGGTCCACCTAACACCCTAAAGATCGTTTGTTTCACCCTCTGTGTTAACTCCTTAAGTGGTTTTCATTTTGCAAAACGTTTCAAGGAGAGCCAATGCTCTCCTTGAAGCTAGAATCCTTACATATGCAAAAGAACTCTGAAGGACCCCTTTTTTTCCCAAGAGTGCAGGTTTTAAGGCTAAGGTTTAACATAAGAGTGAGGAACAGGGTTACATATATTCATTATGTTTTCATTCATTTATGCTTAGTAAGCTCTATCCTGGTCAGGACTGTGGTAAATACAGAGCACATCCTGGAAACACTGGGAGCAAGGCAGGAATGCACACTGGATTGGACACCAGTCTATTGTAAGGCATCACGTACACATACTCATTTACACCAAGGGGAAATTTAGAGTCACCCACATGTTTTTGGGAGTAGGGAGGAAACCAGAGAACCCAGAGGAAACCCTCAACGACATGGGGAGAACATACAAAACTTCCCACCAACAAGTAGCCCAAAGCTCAGCATTGAACCAGGGACCCGGAGTTGTAAATCCAACCACATCGCCCTTGCTTGATTGAATTTGTACACATTTCTCACAAAATTAATGATGTAAATTGACCTTTGTCATCTTTTTCATGTTCTTCCAGCCTGTGAAGTGGGCTTCTACAAACCTTTGGCTGGAGGCCAGCTTTGTGGAAAATGTCCTCTCCACAGCAACTCAGAAACCAGAGCGGCTCTCACTTGCCCTTGTGACGCCAACTACTTTCGGGCATCTCCTGACCCTTCTGGTGCCCCTTGCACAAGTATGCTGCAATATAATCTGTTTGAGATTATTTTTAAGTTTATTTGAATTAAGTGGGAACATCCAAATGTCCAAGACATCAGAAGAGTAAAAAAATAATATAGCTAGATCCCTTAGCAAAGCTAAGAGACCAGGCCTTTTCTTGGGGGGAAAAAAACTAATTCTAAAATTATACTTTGATCTGCAAGTCTGATAACTTCAACCACCTTCATCCTCTTGCAATTAACCCATAATTAAGTGCTATCTGGCTCTTGTGTCCCTACAGGACCTCCCTCGGCCCCTGTAAATGTGATTTCATCTGTAAACGGGACCACCGTTAATCTGGAATGGGGTTCCCCTCTGGACACAGGCGGCCGTGCAGATATAATCTATGATGTACAGTGCCAGAAATGTGTAAAGCATGGAGGGCAATGTGAGGACTGCAACGTTGGAGGAACCTCTGTCAGTGGAATATTAGGAGCTGCTGTTGGAGCCCAAGGAAGTGCCAGTGGAGGAACAACTGGGAGTGGAGGAGGTTTAGGTGGAAGTGGATTGGTGTCACGAACAGCAGTCAGCTCAATCAGGTTCATCCCCCAGCAGAAGGGACTGACCGAGCCATGGGTGAATGTGGTCAACCTGGTGGCCCACACTAACTACACCTTCCGCATCCTGGTGATGAACGGGGTGTCGCACTTGAGCAAGGAACCGATGCCTTATGCCATGGTCAACATCACGACAAATCAGGCAGGTAGGAGACTTTTATTACATGTTGAGTAGCTGACAAAGCTTGGTTTCTGTAGAATTTTGGGTTTGGGAAGAACTTGCTTAAACCAGCAAATACACTCTTGAGCAAATTGTCAGCAAGTTCTTCGGTTGTCTTCTTGGTTTAATGTCAAACTGATGACAGTGTTTCTCTACCAGAAAGGGTTCCCAGTAGAACCCTTTTGAAAGCTAAAAACCCTTAACTTAAAGAACTTAAAGCTACTTTGGTGAGCTGATTAGTAAACATTATCCACAACTATTTCAGTCATGTAATAAAATTTCAAAGACAAGAAATTTGAACATAACTTTGTTTTCTGCATTTCCAGCTCCCTCTCAGGTGATGGCAATCCGTCAAGAGAATGCTAGCACAAATAGCATCACCCTCATGTGGCATGAACCTGAGCAGCCCAATGGAGTAATCCTGGAGTATGATATTAAATATTATGAAAAGGTAGGACAACTTACCTTTATGTGAAATTTGTTTAGTGTTGTGAGATTAATTGAGAGCATCAAGTATCGTATTTAATTTCTAAACAAATATGACAGCAGGGATGTTCATGTTATTTCAGTTGCAATGTAAACAAGACAATGTGGCTCAGAAAAATGCTTCACAAAATACAAATGACCAGCATGAACCATTAGAGAAGGGTCACGTTTGTTTACGGGTTAGGTCGGCTGCAGATTGTGCAATTCAATCGCATGGCTCGATGGCAGCTCCATTTAATTGAATGGAAATTACCAACCAGTGGTGGTTTGTCGCGATTTAGTCTGATTATTAAAAGTGACAATGAACGGCAAACAGCATGAGCCATGCCAAGCACTAGGGAGCCGTTAATTGCAGAGCGAGTTGGGAGCTTTGCCGCCTAATGGGCCAAGAGGGATCTCAGCTGTGTGGGGGAATTAGCAAACAGTGGTCGGCACCACATCGAGAGCAAATGAGATTTACATGCAATTGCTTATGAGGTTGAAGTGCTTTTCAAGGTAAAGGCCTGACTTATAAATGGTTGTCTCAGGTGGAAAATCAGAAAATAAGAAGGCTCTTGTGAGAAGAGTTTGGTACACTAAAGATGTGTACTTGTCTTAACTAGGATCTTCATTAGCATAATGGCCAATTCGATGGGTCATGCTTTAAAAACTTTAACTAATATAAGTTTGATCAGGATGAATTATCACAGCGTATATCACAAGTCACTTGTTCAGGCTGGGAAAGTTCAAAGAATCTATCTGGAATTTTCCCATAGGATAAGGAGCAGCAGAGCTATTCCACCCTGAAGTCAAAGACAACAAGCGCTAAAGTATCTGGGCTTAAATCTGGCACCAGCTACATCTTTCAGATCAGGGCCAGGACCTCGGCTGGGTGCGGCCGCTTCAGCCCCTCCGTAGAGATCCAGACTGGAAAAGCAGGTGAGAACCCGACATGTGTACCAATCATATCTTTATAGGAAAGTAGCTAACAC
>JAOTRR010000001.1:14987788-14997919 GCA_028570945.1 Gogo arcuatus
TCCTTGGCCCATGGCCCACCTTTCCTCAAAATCCGTTCACTACTTTTTGAGTTACATTGGGAACAGACAAAAAAACAAACAAACCGAGGTGAAAACATAACCTCCTCCAACAAAGTTGGCAGAGGTAATAACCTGATAAAGAAAACTACTGCATGGAAAGTATTTCATTTTCATATTTCAAATGGTGACTAAAATGTAAACATACTACAAACAAAATTCTCTGATATTCCATGACTTGGCCCAAAAAATGATCAAATCCCTTGATTTTCCATGTCTGGAATAGACGTTTTAAAATTCCATGATATTCCAGAAATTCCATGACCCATGGGAACCCTGGAGTATTTAAAATATATATTTTTAAACACTCAAGGTCTGATGAAAGTCTTGTATCGGGGGAAGCAATTCACTACTAAATACATTAAATAAATAAAACGATAATATTTTACATTACCATAATTGAGTAAATTGAAGTTGTGTTTAAAACAATTCAACTTGGAATAAACCCTGACTGAACTGACCAATACACCATTAAAACACGGACGTTTGATTTGATTATTTTTTTCAAAGCCAACTTTTATTGGCACTGATACTCAAATGCAAACACAATGAGTTCATGCGAATAGAGGATAAAGCAACAGCAAACAAAAGCCACTCAAACTTTATTTGATATGCACAATGCAACATTTTATAAATGCACATATGAATTACGTATTCATGAGGCACCGGCGTGGCCGTGCATACACAGCGTATATATTATGCATCCCGTCCACGGTGTTAAATATCAACTAGATAGACACGGACAGACAAAACAATTAAGATATATATATATATATACACATACACCCACTGGTCATTTTATTAGGAACACCTGAACACATGCTCAGTCTTCAATTATCCAGTCAGCCAATCAACAGGAAAACACAGATAAAGGTCAAGAGCTTCAGTTAATGTTCACGTCAAACATTGGAATGGAGGAACAAATGTAAAAATAAATAAATAAATCGACTTTTTTTTTTTTTTTAAAAAGGATGTGCACTCTATTTGACCCAGGTACAACACGAATAAGGATTTCCCTTCCCTCAGAGTAAAACTGTATGACTTATCCTGGTAACATAATCCCGACTGTTTGGTAATTCAGTCATCCTCTCATCAACATATATGCAAATCAGCTTCATATCTATGCATGGCCTTCCCTTTTCTATCCTCCGCACGCTCCCGGGCTCCTTATTTCCCCTCCCCACTTTCCCTTTGATGTTATTAAGCAAAGTCTGTCACTGATGATCCGTATTTGCATGCAGGTCCCACTTGGCAAATTAATAAGGCCCTTGAGAGCTCCACTAGACAGAGAAGAAATTAAGCACTCTTCCTTTTCTGGGGACGGAAAACAAATGTGGAGGGGTGAGACATGCTGAATCAGGGGGTCTCATTGCTCTGGTTAGTCACACAGTGGCATGACCGCGGATTCAACTTCACGGAGCTTATTACAAAAGAGATTTTGCACAATGGGGCTGAAAAATGATGCGTCGACTCAGTGCAAGCTTTACCGAAGGCTTTTTGGAGACACGGTTCTGCAAATTGCAAATAACACATATATGAAATCACTGTGGATCTATTTACTTACTCTTGAAATTGGTAAAAAAAAAATCAAGCCAGTTTATAGATGATCAAAAATAACCAAGATAACTCAGTAACATTAAGGTTGGCTTAATACATGAAGATATATGTTTACAAATTTAAGAAACATTTCCAACATTAGACTTGGGCTTCAAAACTAGAAAACAGAACATTCAGCTACAGTTACATAAAACATTTAAAAAAAAACTGCCATAGGACGTCATGCTGCTATAGGAAAATAATCAACAGCGGAATGTTGTAATCAAGTGAAGTTACTGTTACAACCCCAATGTTAATTATTTTCCTATAACAGCATGTCCAGAAGTGTTTTATTCCTCTTATATCACAGCAAGGTCTACATATTGTTATATAAAGACTAAAACACAACGTGTCACGATGCTAGGTTACCACCCGGCAGTTGATTATTTTCCTATAAGAGGAAAATATGTCGTGATGAAATATGTTATTCTTATATTCTTATTCAATCTTTTCTCTGGAATTTAATTAGACAAAAAAAACGATTGTTGCTGAGAAGTCACAAATGCGTAATCTCATGTCGGAAAACTTAAAGCTACATTTTTACCTTTGATTTGTTACAAAGGACTTAAACTGGAGACTCCTTCCAAAAAATGCTATCATAACTTCACCATAGCAACAATTTATACCTGATTTTTAATCTGTTTACATGGAACATTTGTCATGTAATGTAGGTAAATGTGAATTAGCTGTCACCGTAGAAACAATGATGTATTTCAATACGTGTATTAATATACATAAAAGCATAGAAAATGAATGAGCATCTTCTGACCAATCAGATTTGATTCATTTTAAATTGAAAATTCAGTCACAAAACTCAATTTCAAAATTCAGATTCACCAAACTAACTCTCTGACATTACGAATGTTCAGCGGCTAACAAACAAATTCTGTAGCGCAAAAACGAATGTCATGACTTTACTTTTGTCTTCAACAAAATAACTTTTCTTAATACTTTCTTTGTTTCTTTCTTTCTGTAGAAATATTTGGTAATAATTGGGGTCACCACTAAATAGAGAGCAAATTAACTGCAAGACGAATGTTAATAAGGACCTCCACTCGAGTCCATGTCACATGGTATTGGTTAGCTGACTGTCCAACACTGGAAGACAATTAGATTAGCATAGCTAATACAGTAGATTAGCATTAGCTGGTGTCTGAACCTGATAAAGTGGTCACTCGGTCTGAAATAAATTTCCCTCAGGAAAAATTCCCAAAATCCATTTTGGTGCTAGCCTCTTTGTAACCTTTCTTAAGAACAGGATTAGCATGTCATAATTCCTAACAACAGTAAGAGCAAAACTCTTCAGGCGATAAGGAGTTGCTTATAAGTAGCTTAATGTATTTCTCGCTCTCTTCATTTTGGTGCAACCAACAAAGACAGGGTCTTGCACAGGAAGTGTACATGTTATGAGAACAAGCTGTAGATTTTTTAAGCATCATCTTTCAAATCAAGGCTCAATGCAAACAGAGATAAAGGATTACATTTCTAAACGCGCATGACTTTCATGACAAGTATTTGGCAGGTTCTGAGATGTTTTAGCTGGAACAATCCAGAAATAGCATTCCTGTAATGTTCTTAAAACATCTGCCGTAGTTCAGATTATGCAAATTACCTGCATGTAGTTCACACCTCTGAAGTTGCCAGATTTTTCTTGAGTAGAAGCACGTGAGACAGGTGTTTTTAATAGTGTTTAATCACTGCCTTTAAACACAAGCCCTCATCTTGGGTGAGAAACAGTTTAAAAGTGCAAAATAACCAAGACTAATACACTATATTGTGAAAGGTTTGTGGCCATCTGACTAATCACAACCATATGCACTTTTTGAACATCCAGGAAACAAGACCTGGAAAGCCTTCTTCCTATTTAACATTTTTATTAGCTGTGATGCTACAGACGCTGTGGTGGAAGTTTTCATTAGCATGAGCAAGTACCGAATCATCAGTTGATTAGCTGCAATGTTCAAAATGTCGTACGTGTTTACTTTTTAGCGACCTTGAAGAGCACGGTGCAACTCTTAAGACGTTCATCAAACTAAAACTAAGTGAATGCAAACCTTACAAATGATCCTGGGATGTTTACGCAAATTAGCACGGCATACGTAAACGGTCCTGTTATGCAAATACAATCAAAAAAAATGCTCCAGCAAATATATTTGCATCATGTGCCCTTGATCGATGTATGCCTTTAAACTGTCTGGCGGTCTGGATCTCCTCTGATACCTCTGTATGTCCGGCAGACAAGAAAGCAAGCAGGCGGTCCGTGGGAGTCAGGACTGTGTGATAACGCTTCGAAATGATAGTTTAGCCCAGGAGAGCACTTGACACGCAATCTTTCTCCACTCTCACATCAGAGCAAAGCAAAGCAAAGCACGAGCAGTAAGGTAAACACCAAAGCTCAGGGCACACGGCAAGACCAACAGAGAGCACCATGAAAAGGAGGGGAAGGAAAAGCTTTCAGTGCTGTATTCATCGCATGTTAGAATGGCAAGAGTGCTGCACAATTACTGCTCTGTCCATCAACAACACGCTCAAGCTCCAGGGCCTCCTGAATCCTCCCGAAGTGTCTGTGTTTATTCTCCTCCGCCCCCATCCTGGCATTCATACCTGGCAGCTGTAAATACACACAAGATAATGTATTGATGGTTGAATAAAAAAAAAACCTTGCCGCGGGACACAAATGAACAAGCACTGTCTATTTGTTTGCTCACCAAAGGTCCAGTTCGGTCATGTCTCATTAATGTTTTTCCTAATAACAGATCAAGCTTCAGGTCAAGATTTGACAAGACAGCTGCACTCTTTCAAAATGACAGCCGTCTCAGGCCTGAAATAAACTTCTCAAATCATGGCATTGAAGGACGTTCTTAGTTTTATGCATGCTGTCCATCAAACAAAAAGTGGTGGGTTGGTGAACGGCCAAAAGTGTGAATGTTGCACTCCAAATAAATTTCAGATCCCATAAATTCTGCTCCAGTTTGAAAAAAACCCCAAAGTAATTAATTTACAAAATAATTCAGTGACAAAATGAGCACAGAAAATTACTCAGAAAGAATTCAGTGAGTCATAGACAAAGTCATAGTCAAAGACTTGGGGACGTACTTGGATGCTATCAACACTGAAGTTGATTATTTTCCTATCAGAACATATCCTGGAGTGTTGTATTCCTCTTATACCACAGCAATTTGCCAATGATTACAATTTTTTTTTTTTTTAAAAAGGACACATCACACTTTTATGATGCCTGTATTAATAGTTACGTGTAATTTTTGTACATGCAATACATCCACAAAAAAAGACAGCTCCTTTTCTTACTTATGTTATAGCCATGATAAACAGTCATTCCCTCACTATTCTCTCTTTTTCTCTCTACTGAAGTTAGTAAGACGAAAAAAGCATAAACTCCTCCGTCCTGAGGACATCAGAAAACTTAAAGCTGCATAAAACGGTAACCTTTGACTGTTACAAAAAGCTGACACCCGAGACTCCTTCCATAAATGTTAAATAAAAATCTCCTTACAGAAAACGTCACCATTACAATGATTATAGATGTTTAAATGAGCATTTGTTGCATCGAATTGACTACAGAGTGCCACAGAATGTATTTGGTGCCATATATTGATGTATTTGTAGACCAGTGAAATTTTTTTTCCACAAAAATAACCTCTTTCATCCTCAAATTGAGAATTTGATTCACCCTCGGACTTAAAATGAGTGTTTTTTTGTTGTCAGTTCAGCGCATGAAATGAAAAGGGTGAATGAAATTCTCATTTCGAGGATGAAAGAAGCTACACAAAGAATTGAATATATACAGACAGGTGGATTAAAGAAGAAAAAAAAAACAGCATAAAGCTTGTTAGTAAGGTATTGGGCCATCACAAAACACCAGAACAGCTTCAAGCTGTGGAAGTGGATTCTTCCTAAAGATATTCCCTCGGTTGGTGTTTTGATGACTGTCTGAAACATGGATTGAAAATTCCTAAGTGTTTTATTCCATTAAGACGTGGTGAGTGTTAAGGTCAACGCATTTGATGATGAGTTACATCATTTACATCCTCATCAAATCATTCAGTGAGCTCTTGGGAGCTCCTGTGGATGTGGGCGGGGTCATTCTGGAAGAGACCACACCCATTAGGATAGAAATGTTTTATCATAGTATAAAGGGGAACGTTTTCTTGCTTAAGCCTCTTTCCTCTTTTCGCTGTCAGGTGTATTGTGTGCGTGCGTACGTGTGCATGGGTTCTGCCAGTTCGGTCTTTATGAAGGCCGATGTAAGTGTATTTTCCCATCGGAGTGCTGCTTCTGTTTGGAACCTTTTAAGGTCTTAGGTGGCATTAACTAGTAATGATAAATTTTAGAAGATGTGTACTTTATACAGTAGCCAACATGATTGTATGTTTGACATGGTAGCGTGGCAAAATATATATATACAGTATTATAACTAAGGCACATTTAAAAGGGGACATGCCATGCACTTATTTTATATTATTTCATGAGATGCTTTTGAAAATCACCTTGGTTCATTTTCTCATGCCGTTTTAGCATGGTGTGAAAATCCTATAGAATAAAGACCAGCAGATTTTGCAGCTGTGCCTTTAAATATTAAATATGTAATTAGCTTTGCTCTGATTGGCTAACATCTTTAAATGAGAACTCTGTCATCCACACCCATGGAAGTGTTTTTGCTACAGTCTTCACGTTGCTTTTTTTATGATGCCATGCAGGTGCTTGTGTAAATATGAAACAAATATTTCTGAAACTATATGCATATAATGTTTCCATAGCTTGTGTGCCTTATCACATCCCTAAGCTACCTTACCAAGCTATCCCAAACTAGCAACACCTAACTGGCTGAAGTGGTGAAAAAGAACATTAACAATAACATCAATGCTCACGGGAGCTCACCTCGGTGCATGGTAGCTAGCAAATTGATCAAAATGATACAACAGGGAGTTGTTTTTTTCTCCAATACTATGGTCAATTCGGATAATGTAGCTTAGCAAACTACGTATGTCATACTACAAGTTTTATCTAAATTTAGCATCATGGAACGAATGTTAACATTAGCTGACCTGCTAATGTTACCTGAGGGATTTGAGGGATTCTTGGTCATGCAAGTGAAATAAGGTTCAGTCCAAAAGGAGAAATCTATTACAATATCCAATACAGAGTTTAACATTTCATATTTTTTTGGAATTTATTTTGGAAAGTTTTGCTTATGATTTGTGGACTGGTGGTCCATTCCAACAGAGTTGGCACGGCTCCATCTTCTTGAGTCAGATTGCTATGGGTGGTCATATGTTAATAGGGGGGTGGTACCATAAAAAATGAGAGGAGATTCTACGCAAGAAACATGCACTTTTATAACAGGCCTATTCCCTCTCCCTATTTTTTCCTATGGCCATTACAGACCGGGAAGGCAACAGTCCACTTTGAAAGGCCCACTATGTCCCCAAGTTACATCGACATATTTCAAAAACAACAAGAAAACAGTTTTCCATTATGTAATAATCTGACACAGCTTCAGACTGAGGTAGTGTATTGTATGTTTTCTATATTTAATCTAAATGTTAGTATTAAATCAAGGGTTTGTCCAGCCATAATGAGTGGGTCCTGATTAATCTCTACTGAATCTACTGAACTTTTACAAAAAGAAATACTATTAACAAAAGGCTTGTCATAAAGATTGAGACTGTGCCTGAGTCCTCAACACTAATTACAATACTGTTACACAACTGTGGGGCTTTGCAAGAGAAATTTCTCCCCCCTGTTGTAGCCTTCATTGTTCTAGGTACCAGCAAAGATCCTGCACCGTTTGATTGAAGCAGGCGTGGCAGATCATAAGAGACCAAATTTTACTGGGGATAAATGCAGTATGAATAAAATAGGGAAGGTGTGGTCATACCTTCTGTTTCTAGTATCTTCTGTTTCTAGTAAGGACTCTGGCTTCTGCATTCTGGACTAACTGGAACATGTTTTGGCACCCACTGGAACATCCAGACAGCAATGCATAATACAATAACCCTTAAAATAAAATCAGTTTAAAGGTCTATGAATGCATATGCAAATTGAGTTCAAAAACTCTGCCCAAAACAAAAATAAAATTGTAATGCTGTTTCCTTGTTTTCGCATTTTCATTTCAAAACAAAATGGAAATGGAATTGACTTCTAAATGTTTTATGAATATATTGTTAGTTTAAATGTACAAAAGCACATTACTGGACGTATTAAAAACAGCCTTGACATGTCAATAAAGTGGCTACAGTGGTGTCTATCACATAAAGACCTCTGTTTTGTTTTGCTGTTTCTTTTCCAGTGCATCAAAGGAAACTCATTATTTGAAAAAGCAACAACCGACTCCTGAGCTGACAGCTTATTAGTCCTCATCCTTTTCTTTCAAAATACGTCTGAGTCTGTAATTAGATCATCTCTCCTTATTCCTCCCACTCACTGTTGCTTCTGAGTGAAAGCTCCATATTTTCACCTTCCTTGCTTTTCATAACTATACTCTTTTTTTTTTTTATAAATATGCTTTTAAAAGGAGCTGATTTTCTCTTTGGAGTGTTTGGAGGCATGAAAGATGATAACAGCGCACGTGTCAGAACGAATTAATGTTAAGAATCAAGATGTCTAAAAACGATGGGTTTGTATCTGCTTTTAACATGTTCTGACAATTTGGAAATGTTATAAATAGCTGTGGTTATGCGAAAATACAGGAATTGTGATTTAAGTGTATTCTTGAAGTCCTTTTTATTTTTTGTTTTGTTTTGGTTTGGTTTTTTGTAGAAAGCTCGTCATGTTTCGGAGATACCAAAAAGTCCGGTGTCGTGAAGACTTTGCCATAGCGGAAAACTTACTGATTGCTGCTCCAGTGCTGACACAGGAGGGAAATTTAACTTTAGCTTCAACTGAGCTGCTAATCTAACGTCAGCCCCACCATAATTAGCCAGCTAGCTCACTAGCTAAACATTCATGCTGAAAAATGGGTGCAAACTATTGTAAAAAGTAAGAAACTCAGCGCCCAAGTCTTTCTCAGAAATTCTTAGTCCACTCACTTCTTAGTCCACTCACTTCTTCGCCACGTCTGCATTTGACACGTACCATTTTAGATGTAAAATTTAACGAGCTAATTAGAAGATTCTGATTGTCTCAGAGAGGGTGGATCCACCCTACAGTGATAAGGAGAATGAATCAGGATTGCTGCCGCACCTGAAGCAGCTGGACGCCAGCACGCAGCTGTGGATGCTCCACGGGGGAATCGCCCCATCATCCCTGTCTCTTCTGATTGAATGAGTACTTTACACCCACTCATTATCATTAACCAAGCAGACAGACAGCTGAAGAAAAACCCCCACATAGATTCAGGAGTGTAGTTTCTTAAAATGAGTTCATGGCACCATCACAGCAACAGAGAAACAGAGCCAGTACTAATGATATTTCAGATCCAGAATAAAAGGAATTGGAAGGTGTACGGTCCTCTATAAGGTCAGAAGTTCAAAATATAAATACCAACTGTCTATGGTGTGAAGAGCTATGCAGAAAGGGATAAATATTTTGTTTATTTCATTGTTGTGGGAAAAGAATTGGCTCAAATGCTATGGTTTTCAATGTATCCTTGCAACATGTATGTATTTACCTAAAAAGGCTTTAGGTAGTATATGCTACTTAGTCTGAGGTAATTTATGTCAGCATTTGCTAGCTGCTCTGAGTTAATTTGCTTTTGCTACGTAGCCTGGTTTATCATTTGCTAACTAATCTGGGGTAATATAGGCTAGTACTTGCAATTTTGAGATTGGCCTTATTACTGTTAGCATGCCCTGCCCAGTCTGAGGTGATTTAACATTCAATAGCTATTCAGAGGCAATTAATATCAGCAATCACTTACTAATCTGAGGTAATTTCTGTTAGCATGTGCTACCTCTTCTTTATAATTTCTCACTCACTAGGTCATCTAATTTAGTAATTTAGGTTAGTATTTGCTCGCTATCCTGAGGCAAGCCTAATTTTTGTTAACATGTGCTTCCTAGACTAAGTTAATTTGTCTCAGCATTCACTCACTATACTGAGATCGTCTCTATTAGCATGTGATAGCATGTGAGTCTGAGGTAATTTATCATACAGTAGCTTATCTGAGATAATTTATCTTAGTACTCACTATTGCAGTAATTTCTGTTAGCATTCACTACCTAGTCTGGGGTAATTTAGCCTTCTGTAGCTAGTCTGAAGTAATGCATTTTAGCATTCTCTCTTATGCCTTAGGGGGCGTGGTTGGGCAAAGAAACCGGCAGGTAACGTGTGCCGGTTCCTACCTGTGTGTGGCATTAATGGCAGCCTACTGAGCAGAGGTTCTGAGGTAATTTCTGTAAGCAAGGGCTTATAATTTCATATTCGATAGCGACTCTGAGTTAATGTATTTTAGCATTTGCTCTCTATTTTGAGATTATTTCTGTTAGTTCCTACTGTCTGAGGTGTGTTAGCATTTGC
>JAOTRR010000001.1:15057177-15067878 GCA_028570945.1 Gogo arcuatus
GGGACATTATCCGCTGTGGCGACCCCTAACGGGAACAGCCGAAAGAAGAAGAAGAATCCTAACAAAACAAAAAGCAGTCAAGTCTCTTTATATGGAAACATTTCCAGTTCCATAAATAAATTCAAATTCCAAAACAAATCCAATTCCAATTTCTGCCATTTGTTACAGGATCTGATCCGATATGTTTTCTCTATCAGATCCAACTTTTTTTTTTGCTGGTATTCACCCAATACCAGACAGCTCTTTAATAATAATAATAATATTATTATTATTATTATTATTATTATTATTACAAAAACTAAACAATGACAATTAAATAATTCACCCATCCGCCAAGATGGATGGACGGACGGACGGATGGATGGATGGACTTTACTGATCCCTGAGACGAAATACACTGTGAATTATATAATGATATTTTCTTAAACAACAACAAAGGAGGTGAACGTATCAGAACTGGTCAACTGAACAAACGTGAAAGTGTTTCTTCCTGTTGTTCTCTTTGAAAACTCGCCTTAAACTGGTGATTATCCGAAGGAATTAATTAAGGAGCACCCAAGCGCATGAGAAAAATACTCATGCTGCGAAACACTCCAGACCTGTCTGATATTTTAAAGTTTTTTATATTTATAAATATGTATTGAAATGTATGAAGTGAGGAAATAGTTTACAAAATAAGTGCTGACTTGCATTGGACAAAAACTTTTTTCTAACTGGATTACAATCAGAATTTTACAGCTGAGATCATTTACTGTGAGTAAATTTCTGTACATGTTCTACAGAACGGTGTGTATTGGGGGGGAAACTTTCCAACAGTTTGCGACTTAATACAGAGATATTTAAAACTACATTGTGGACTTGAACCTGATAAGTGAAAAATACAGCACACTTTATTATAGACGGCACTGACCCAATACCCAGAATGGATCAGATCTTGGAGAAATAAATGAATTGGATGCGGAAGAGATTTCTTTTAATCTAACTGTGTTACGTTTTTTACTTTAGACTTTATTGAATTTGCACGCGTACGTGATTCTTTTGTGAAAGTAATTGTGTTTCGCAATATCATTCCTTCCTCCATTCAAACCATTCTAAAATGAATTGAGGTTGGTGTGTATTTGACCTTTGACCTTCTCTGCAAAATAAGATTCACACATTCGCC
Source organism: Gogo arcuatus (assembly GCA_028570945.1). Classification (NCBI taxonomy): domain Eukaryota; kingdom Metazoa; phylum Chordata; class Actinopteri; order Siluriformes; family Anchariidae; genus Gogo; species Gogo arcuatus. Next base: position 15,058,340 of record JAOTRR010000001.1, read on the forward strand.
AATTTAAAAGTACGGCAATTTTTTAAAAAAAATCATTTTAAAGTCTAGTAGTTTTTAAAGAAAAAAAAAAATCATGTGTATCACAGAAATTCAAGGTATCGGTGTCAGAGAAGAAAAATTGGTACTGTGCCATTTCTACTATTTATGTGATGAAGTTACTAGAGCCAGGATCAATGTTTAAAAATTAAGCATTTCTATCAATAACTGGCAATATATATATATATAATATTAGGGTGTATTACAGTGACTCAAAGTATCTCTTCTTTCTGAATCAGTAACCGTAACAGCAGGATCTATTTAGTGAATCATTTGATAATTTCCAAAGAGCCGTGTGTGTGTGTGTGTGTGTGTGTACAGTATATATCTGTCTAGGAGTGTTCTCTTTGCTATGTGATTATCTGTTCAGGTGATTGATCACAGTTATGTACATATAGGACTCTCTTATTGTTCTTAGTGTCTTATCATCACACACTACTGTTTCATTCTCAGTGTGATTCGCTGCTTGGTGACGCACCGTTAGATTGTTTACCAGCCCTGTGGATGGATTAGGTTCTACATCGTTAATCATGTTCAGTAAAAGAGGACGCTAATTAAATCCAGCTGCACTAATATCTAATTTAAGAAGAATTAATGAAATAATGAATCTAAGGGATCTACAAGTAAAATGTTTATTTGATAATGTAATAAACATATTATTTGCATCCAAAAACTTTTAGAAATGAACAAAACACTCTGCATTGTGCTGTTTTAGGAAAATAATCAGTAATAGGGTTAAATACTTATGCACTTACGCAATACTATACTTTGAAAACAATTTAAGTGCATGAGAAAGGCATGTGTTCTATGTGTAGGTGTTATTATAAAGAAATTCTATATTACTGCACAGGAACACTTCCTGTGTAATAATGCCTTAAAAGCTATATAATTTTGATAATAATTTTAATTAAATATAACTGCAACCCCGCTATAACGAACTTTCTTTTACTACAAACTGTTGCATATAACGAACTAAGTTTGTGTCCCCCGCCTTTAATGACAATGAGTCGCAGTCTTCAAAAAAAAAAATCATCATTGTGTCATGTCCACGCATGTTGGCGCTCGGAGCATGCAGCGCTATTCGGACTAATTACTGTACTATGCACCTGTTCCGGATTAGAGCGCAATCACATCTTATTTTAGTATTACAAACTTTTCGGTATAACGTACTATTTGGACGTCCCCCAAGAAGTTCATTATGGCGGGGTTGCAGTGTACTTATAATTAGAAAAGAGAGTAGGCATAATACTTATTACAATTATTAATGATTGATGCTAATTCATCCCCCCCCTTCCCCCCCCCCCAAAAAAAAACAAACTGTAGTGTACAATGCTTTAAAATTTGGCACGTTTCTAGAACAGACCAAATGATTCAAAATGAAGCTACCCAAAAAGGAAATTAGGTTCAAAATTTCTTGCATTACAGTTGAGTAGATACTTTTGTAGTAGCTTTTACTACTTTTGTGTGAAACAGTTAGGACATACTGTATAAAAAGAACATTATTGTTAACACAATAAATCATCCAACCTATCAGGATACTTTACAGGAAACACTTTACTCATAATTCCAAACAGAAATTCCAAAGCGGTCTCCATGACTACGTTTCTTTCTTTGTTTGTTTGTTTTGTTATTCACAAGCAAGCTTAATAATAGCCTTCGCATGGGTTCCACTGTTCAGATATCATCTTCAGGTGTGCTTTCAATTATGGTAACTGAAGCTGATCAGTGGAAAAACACAGTCTGCAACCACAGGAATGTCACACCACCGTAGTTTCAGGACAGCAAGGCTGAGATTAAAACTTCGCACTTGGACATCATACAAGATGAGGCATGTTTTTGACATATAATTATAATGCACACGTCAAACTGACAATGAGGGAGTGTTTCACCAGACCATGTTTCTAATATAACCAACTAATCATTAGCTAGATATTGTACATAAAAAATATGTACAGTAAGTATAAATGGATAAAAAAAAGTATGACATTCTTTATTTAATAAAAATTGTAATCATTGGAAAATTGCTGTGGTATAATAAACAATAACTTCAGGATATAGTGTTATAGGAAAATAATCAACTCTGGGGTGTTAACAGTAACTCATCTTCATCTTGCCATCCTTCATAACAGCACATCCTGGAGTGTTTTCTCTCTCTCTCTCTCTCTCTCTCTCTCTCTCTCTCTCTCTCTCTCTCTCTCATACTACAGGAGTTAACCAACATTTGCAGTTCTTATTTTATTAAAGAACGACATGTACTTTTGGAACATCTGCAAAACAAGTTCTCACTTACGTTATAGCAGTGATGAACAGATGTTCACTCACCAGCCTCTCTTTTTGCTCTCTCTTGAATTTAATAATTGGGGGAAAAAAAACACACCTTGGTCATGTTTGTCATGTTACTGAGAAACTAGAAAGACTTTCCAGTGGTGGAAAACGTACGCACTGTTACAAAGTGATAACACTCCTTCCATAAGTGTTAAATGAACGTCTCTTCACAGAGAACTTCACCATATTAGCAATTAGAAATTTTATAACTACAATAACTATGCTTTTTTTTAAAAACAAGCAAAAACAATCTATTCATTATTACTCTTAGTTTTGGTGAACCATCCCACATACAACCCTTTGTGCAAGTTGTTGCTACAGAAACTATAATGATAACCTTCTAACCAATCAGATTCAGGAATTTAACAGTGCCGTGGTATAAGGCTAACAAACGACAGTATTATCCCTAATATCTCAAGTGTTAGCTAGTATGAGACAAACTAGCTGAATGCTAATAGCTAGCTGTTGATAAATAGAAAAATGTACATTACTAGCAGACTCATGTCGTCTTCTCACTGTATGATCAAGTTACACAATGAAAGCTGTGAAAACAAATGTTAAGACTATAACTGAGCTATGTTTTCCAGGCAACATCATGGAGGATTCAGGGTCAAGGATGAACCTCCAGATCACGTCCAAATCCACAGTCGGAGCGTTCTTCACCCACCACCAGTATTAGTGTGAAGAAAAGTGTACGAGTTGACCTTCTGGCCATGCATAGCAGGCTCTTGGACTTGTTCCTGGTCAACGTGTTGACGTGTGGGCTGGAGATATGCATGGCCGCCAGCACCACCTACATTCCCCCCATGCTCCTGGAGGCTGGAGTGCAGGAACGCTTCATGACCATGGTGCTTGGTGAGTGAACACATGAGAGCTGGAAGTTAAACAGGAATTTGGGAAATTTTCCAAAAAAGTGCCCACTACTGCAGGGGTACTTCAACATTGCTTTAGCATTAGCATTGTTTACGTTAAACATTAGCACATCTCATCTTAATCAATGTGTAACCTCAAACGAAGACTACGATTCTTATTTTAAAACTTTATTTTCTTGGCATGTTCTTGTTTCTGGTTATCCGTTTCCAGGTTTAGTTGGAACACTTCCAAATTTCTGACTCGGAATTCCGACCTTCCACTCAATATGGACGTTTTTCCCCTCGTCAGAAGGTGGTTTTCCTATCGTGTTTATAGTTGCCTCACATCTGGGTTTAGTTGGCGAAATTGGTGCTGTCAGAACTTTCCAACATTTCTGACTTGAACTGAACGTTGTGGCTGATGTGAAGGTGAATGCAGCAAAATTCCAGTATTCCGAAATGACAGTATTCCGGACAAAATATGAGACATCAGGAGGATGGGCGACCTTTCTGTTATTCCAACTTTAACGAGTTTAAACACTGAGCTCACATTGGAGAAATTGGTCCTGTCAGAAAGCTCCCAAATATCCGACTTGAAAATTCCAATTTGGTAATCGATGTGTAATGTTCTTCTCCAGTTAGATGGTGGTTCTCCCAGACAACATGAATGCAGCATTCTTGACCAAGTGGGAAAATCAGGAGACTGGGAAAACTTCCTATTTTTCAACTTTTATCATTTTTACTAGACAAAAATTTTGGTTGTAATTTCTATCTAGCATTTAATGTAGAGCTGTGTTCATGTTTTGAGGAGATATTTCCCACATACCCATGGCATGTTCTTGCTTTTAATCGGTTTAGCTGGAGAAACCGGAGCTCGCAGAAAGCACCCAAATTTACCAGCTAGAAGTTCCAACCTAGTATCAGAAGATGAAGGTGGTTTTCCCATATGACTTTTTTTTTTTTCCTTTATGGCATGAATACAGTCTTCTTGACCAAGCAAGAGAATGCAGGAGAAAGTGAAAACTTCCTGTTATTCCAACTTGAAAAAGTTCACACATTGCTGTTTTGTAATTAGATAAAAAATTGTAGTTGTAATTGTTTTTTTTTATCTGATTTGCATACATCTGTGTTCATGTTAGACATTAGCACATCTCTTGCTAATCTTTCTGCTGTAGAAAGATGACTATTTTCTTTCATTTTAATGGCAGAAGTTGGTAATAAACGTTACTCCTACATGAATGTAGCATTCATGAACAAGTTGGAACTGAGAACTTTATGATCTGGAAATAGGTACAGAACAAGCACACTGAGAAACGATCTCTCATACATTTGATATTTGATTTCACATGGGTGTATTTACAGATGAAAATGTTCATGCAGAATCTTGAACGTTTTACTCATTTTCATTGTTCCTTGATGTGCAGGTGTGGGCCCTGTACTGTGTTTAATACTCATCCTCCCGCTCGGTTCAGCGAGTGATGGATGGAGCAGTCGTTATGGCCGCCGGCGTCCCTTCATCTGGGCCCTGTGTGTCGGTGTGCTGCTCGGCCTCGTGGTCATTCCTCGTGCTTCCCAGATCGCCTCTCTGTTTTCTGAACAGCATCAGCATGGGTACGTTCACTTTACCTAATCATGTAAATGCATTACTACGAGTAACAGAGCAAGGTATCAGATTGATACCTAACACTAGTATGTGTATCAATGGATCCCTAGTCATGAGTGCAAAAGTTTGTACACCCATAACTGTATACCCTATCTTTAAACGTTTTGGTGTAAATCCCTTTAATTGTCTTAAGGGTGTGCAAACTTTTGCACTCGACTGTATATGGTGTCTTTAAGCCCTACCATGCTAAACATCTTGTTGGTATAAATTCCATCATTTTGTCCCGAGTGCAAAAGTTTGCTATCTTTAAATGTCTTGAGTAATTTATTTTGTTTTAAGGGTGTACATATTTTTGCACCCAATTGTCCAGCAGATACTGTGATATTTGGTGGTCAATGTCAGTTTTCCGTACCAGGTTGGAGGTTCTGCTGTTGGTGTCATCCATCTGCGTATTACAGTTCTGCAGTCAGGCCTGCTTCACCCCTCTGGAGGCACTGGTGTCTGATCTCTACCCTGGAGAAGAGGAGAGCCGTCAGGCGTTCTCCATCTACTCCATCATGCTCAGCCTGGGAGGATGCATCGGGTATCTGCTCCCAGCTGTGGACTGGACAGGCCTGGGTGCGTCCTCTTACCTGGGAGGCCAGGAGGCCTTCATCTACACTCTCCTTACTGGGCTCTTCCTCATATGTGTTATGACCACAGCCTTGATTTCAGAGGAGCAGACGTCCAAAGTGGTGATGGCGCCATCCAGTGGATCTCCAAGCTTGTACAGTGTGTGCTGTTGGCCGCTGGGGTTGTTCTCCAGAGTGCAGATGCTGAAGCGTGCCGTGGTCAGTCTGTTCACACTCAAGCCCAGACTCCGGTCACTGTGCAGCCGCATTCCCAGGGTGATCGCTAGGCTGTTTGTGGCCGAGATGTGCAGCTGGATGGCTCTGATGACGTTTGTGCTGTTTTATACGGACTTTGTCGGGGAGGGATTGTACGACGGCGTGCCCAGTGCTAAACCAGGCTCTCCAGAGAGACTTCGCTATGAAGAAGGTACTGTCTTGCCATCATGGTCCATTAATATTGACTTATTATAGTTATTAATCTGTTTAACTGGTCGCTTTGATCATTTATAAATAAACAATTGAACAAAATAATGTTAGTGACAATCTCATACAAAGTTAACAAAAATGTGTTGGAAAAAAAACTCTATGAATCCAATTAATAGCCAAAACATTATTGTGCACGTTTAAATAATTAGTCTAATATCTGAGTAATTTGATTAATTTAGAAAACAAATTTGGACTGAGCAGGTCTGTGGATTGTTTTTGTTTGTTTTACAGTTAAATGGGTCTCTACCTTTGCTTTTTTTAATATATAAATATATAACATTTTATATCTTTTTTTTTTTTTTTTTATTCCTCAAATAAATTCATAGCTACATTTTTCTTTTCAAATAAATTGCATTTTTTTTATATAGAAAAAGTCTTGGATATTATAGATTACATGTAACATGAGGATACTTCCTTCTTACTTGCAAACTTCAAGCTAGGTAATTCTAGACAAACCTGAAATTAGGAACCTGATTTTTTTTTTAATAAATTAAATTTTATTTACATAGTGCTTTTAACAACAGACATTGTCACAAAGCAGCTTAACAAATATCCAGATGTAGATTTAGATCCCTAATGAGAAACCGTGAGAGGAACCAGATTCTGAATGGAACGTGTCCTCTCCTGAGTGATGCCTGATGGTGAGATTAGAAATCATTACAGTATACAGGTGTAGAAGAGTGATCAGATTACCTGTTTGATTTCGTCAGGTGTGCGGGTGGCCAGTCTCGGCCTGTTCCTGCAGTGTGTGACCTCAGTGGCCTTCTCTATACTGATGGAGCGGATAGTGGCGTGTGTTGGTGCACGTGTACTCTATCTGAGTAGCTTGGCACTGCTGGCGTTGAGCACGACTGTAATGACTGTCTCTAAGAGTGTCATCCTAGTGACTGCGATGGCGGCGATGACGGGTTGCACCTTCAGTACTCTGCATATCCTGCCGTACACACTCACCTGTCTTTACCACTCAGACAAGCAGGTGAGCTGCAGGGAAAATTCTCTCATATAAAAATTACACATTTAATTTTACGTGTTGTTTTTGACACAATTCTTTTATTTTCACATGATTTCTTACATGATTTATTTTTATTTTCACATGTGACTCACATATGGTTCATTTCTTTCATGTGATTTTCACACAATTCATTTATTTTTGACGTGATTCTTTTTAGGAGATGATTTATTTATTTATTTATAACATTTTTTTCCCCATGTGATTCCTCTAAGTTTCATATACATTTTTTTCCATAATATTTTTTAACACATGATTCATTTATGTTCACATGTTTTATTTTACAAATGTGGTTTTATTTAGCACATATTTGTGATGATGTGCTCACTTGAGTTCACGTGCATCTTCAGGACAAAACATGTTGAAATGCACTTTCACACGTGATCACATATAACCTTCACGTGATTTTCCCATAACTTTTTCACGTCATCTCACACACTTTTTTTTCCCCCTTCAGGTCTTCTTTTCCAGTAGTAGACCCAAACTCCTGTCCAGCAAGGGTGACCTGGTTGAATCGGCTCATAAGCAGATTTCTGTCATGTACCAAAGCATAAGCAGGTGTTTGAATGGCCATGCTGCAGTAACCTACATGACCAAACCCACTATTTCCTCATCACTTAATCCCCATGTTTCCCTGGACGTGAGCACATCGCCTGGCTCCTACCAGCCTCAGACAGGAATGTGTCTGGACATCGCCATCCTGGACAGCGCATATCTCCTGTCGCAGGTCGTGCTGTCGCTCTTCATGGGCATCATCGTGCAGCTTTTCAGCAGCGTCACAGCATACATGGCGTGCGCTTTGGTCTTCAGCCTGCTCGCCGTCGTTTTCTCCAGCAGGATCGTCTTCACCGGGCAAGAAATGGAAATGCTGAAGTGACTCATCTGTAGACTGACAGTATCTATAGAATCCAATCTCACCCACTCCCAAAGGAATGCTCACCAATGTTGCCCACACTTGACAGAATTCTCACCAAGTTTTCCTCTCCCAAAGGAATTTTGACCAATCTTGCCCTCTCCCTACAGAATTCTAACCGCTCCAACCTGCTCTTGAAGGAATTCTCTCCAATCCCATTCACTCCTGATAGAATTCTCACTAATCTTGCACACTCCCAATGTAACTCTGACGAATCTCTCCCACTCAGACACAGTTCTGTCCAATCCTGCTAGCTAACCAAAGAATTCTGATCAATCTTGCCCACTCCCAAAGGAATTCCAGCCAATCTCACCTACTCCCTATGGAATTCTGACCGATTATCACCAAGTGATGGGGCTCCACCTGTTGGTTTTGACTTCCAGTGAATTTGAATGTTATCTATCCAATCACGGATGAACAAAGGCAGACCAATCCAGCCGATAAACGACAAGAAAAAAGTGCCATAACACTGCTTTTATACCGTAATAAAAGTAAAGTATGCTTGTGTTGTGTTGAAATGTGACCCTTTTGCCATTGTTGGTTTTTTTTATCTTTCCATACTGACCGTGTGCTCTCCTGATGGATGAAGAAATCAGTGATGACAGAAAACGTAATGCTTTTGTGTGGAAACCTGCAAATGTGATCGCACATTGTGTAAACATTACTCACATGAACATGAGACTGAAGGTTCCAGACATCTCTTTCAAAATCTCTCAGTTTTGGTTTTCACACTCCATATCCACTCACTAAATGTGTAATGTGTAAAAATAGTATAAATTCAAGCTTGTAAATAAACATTTGTTTATCTGGTTTCATCATGATGATGAAGCCTGGCTTTTTACATAGATCCTTATTGTTGGAATGCGTCAGGCTAGTTAGCCAAAAGATTATAATAATTTCTTACCCTACTTTCACACTAGCAGTTGACAAGTTGCTCATGTCACTTGTAGTTTGTTCCTTGTGGTCATGCAGCGACTGCTATTGATGTCTCTTTTGGGCATTTATTTATTTATTTATTTATTTTTTTAGTTCTGATGAGAACGTACTAATTGTATAAACTAACTAGTTAAACACAAATTTACCTACATGAAAATTGGCTGTTTTTCATGCTAGGCTTCGCTGGCAGGTTAACAAAGCAAGTTAACTGTACTAGCTATGTACACTCACTAGAAACAGCATCAGTGTCTGCTATTTCCTTCCAAGGCTATAGGAACTAAAGTTAGAAGTGGGGAACTAAAGAAAAGTCAGCCCACACGTGCCAAAGGATTGGTCCAAAGAATCATTCAAGCCAGTTGTTTGGATTTTCTGTCTCATTCCTAATTTGCAAAGAATTGAGAGAATTTCAATTTCGCTTGTTGCGGAAATTTCATTTGTGTTTTGCACGTACGTAGAAAATGAAGTCGTTTTGTCGCTTGCTAGTGTGAACGTAGTATTACTGATGTATTGATGGTTTGAGTTCATTTCATTCACAGACATTTTCTAATGTACTTTCATAACTTATTGGAACGTATAACGTATTTATTTGGCCTTTGTTCCATGTTGACTCTTGGGTTGGAGTCGGTCAGTGAATATTTGGAGAGGTGACTGCTTATATACTGGTGCATCTCAGACAATTAGAATATCGTGAAAAAGTTCAATATTTTCCACCAATTATTTAAGAAAGTGAAAATTTAATATATTCTAGACTCATTACACGTAAACTAAA
>JAOTRR010000001.1:15068603-15081369 GCA_028570945.1 Gogo arcuatus
ATCTGCTGACAAGCTTTATGGAGATGCCGATTTCCTTTTCCAGCAGGACTCAGCACCTGCTCACAGTACCAAAACTACTACCACACATTGATATTCCTTACAGTTTTGTGTGATTTATGCTGTCATGGTGTCTTTAAGTTGTCTGCAGAAGATACTTCTTCTGACTCTAACGCAAATCGTTTGAGAATGATCTGATAACTGGAAAACCTCGTGAGAGGTTTGGTTGAACAAATCACAGAAAGGATGGTGAGGAATGCAAAGAAGACGCCAAATATCACATTTTCAGAATTACTGTATCTACAGCTAATTATTGGGTTTGCCCAATTTTCAAATCAACTATTAGATGTCATGTCCATACACTCTCAGAAATGAATGAATGTGCACCTGAGAAACCTGCAGCAATTATGTGATGCAATCAAGTCAACAGAGACCAGAACCTCAAAGGAATGTTTCCAACATGTTTAAGTTCAAGTCTTTATTTGTCACGTACTTAGAGTTGTACACTGTATAATTCTTGCAGCGAAATGATTACGTGCATGTTCCGGCACTGTGCAAACACTGCAAAGAGCAAAGACACATAAGGCACGCAAGACATAAAGTGCACAACATTGCAGGACCATTCATTCATTCATTTTCTATAGCGCTTATCCATTGCTGGGCAAGAGCCAATCCCGGCTAACACTGGGCGAGAGACAGTGACCCGGGCGTGGATTTTCACTCCTGTCCCATCCCCCTCCCATAAAAATACTCCTGTCCTGTCCCAATCCCATGACAGGATTAAAAAAAATCCTGTCCTGTCCCAATCCCACAAGAATGACTCCCGTTCTGTCCTGTTCCCATGTTCAAAATAAAGAAGATATTGTTTATTCATATTAGAACTGTATATTTAAATATAAAAACTGACCTATTGTTAGTATGATTCGTGTCCTGCCTGCTCCCATTGACTTTTTTCCTGTCCTGTCCCAGTCACCTGATGAATAGTGAAAATGAATCCCCCCCCAAAAAAAACATCAGCCTGGACAGGTCACCAGTCTATCACAGGGTTAACACAGAGAGACAGAGAACTATTCACTCTCAGGAGCAAATTAGAGTAGCCATTTGACCACATCTGCATGTCTTTGGACTGTGGGAGGAAACCAGAACACCCAGAGGAAACCCACGCAGGAACAGAGAGAACATGCAAACTCCAGGCAGAAAGGTCCCAGTCGGCTGCAAGGATCAAACCCAGAGGTGCTGAGAGGTGACAGTGCTGACCACTGCACCACCCAAGGACAAGACAATAAATATATTTGTAAAGAATGCATATTCGATATGCAAGTGCATCTGATACATGCTATAAACATTATGTGCATGAATGTCCTTTTTTGGTGTGTGTGTGTGTGTGTGTGGTAAAACACCCAGTATTAGTGTGGTGTTCCTAATAAAGTGGCCGGGGAGTGTATTTGTGCACGCACGCGCCCTTGTCTCGCTGGCTCTGTTTTCAGCGTGGCCTGGCCTCGTGCTTTTCGCCCTGGCTTTCCTCAAAATAAATAATGCATGAAACGTGGCGGAGCGACCAATCAGACGCGTCGTCTCAAGGCGAGCCTCCGGATGAGCAGCCAATCAGAGCGAAGGAACCGGATCCGTGTCGTCATGTGACGGGGGGCCTCAGAGAAAATGCCAACATGGAACCGAGGCAAGGACGAGATCTTCAGTTACAATAATACGAAAAAGCGACCTGCGTCCAGGCCAAGTTTCGTTCAATCACACACCGGAGATCTCCACCCGTCTCAGTTTTGAGGTAAATAACAACAATACGTCGTTCTGTAACGTTTAAATGCTTAATGTTTAAAGTCGCACGCGGGGTTTAGGAAAAGGAGGGGGCGCTTTTCGATGACCCTGCGCAGAAAAAACGCAGACTTCGTCTTCTTTTCTTTTTTTTTTGGTCAATGCTCTTTGCTTTTCCTCTGCGACACGTGTGGGAGGTATTTTAGAGGCACCTTACAGACAAAACTGTTAACTAACTACGATTTTCTGTTTGATTCCATCTCGGATTTTTCCCAAACGACCTGCGAATCCGGAGCGGTGACGCACTTTTGCGTAAACTGGGATTGTGGCTGCGCAGCTTTTGCGCAGAACAGACTTTCAAAAAAAAAAAAAATAGTGATTTAAAAATAACAAAAAAGACACGTATAGTGTACATTTTAACTTATACACTACATGCACCGAGTGATATTCCAAGCTTAAACATATGGTGACGTTGTAAAGTTTAATTTTAATGCATTATAAAAGGAAGGTTGCAAAATTATTGGCACCTCAGTTTGAGCTGAGGTGTATGCCAGTAATTTTGCAGTTGGCTATAAGATAAGATTTTACTTTTTTTGTTTGTTTGTATTTAGTTTTATTTAAGTCTTTTAGGGGTTTTTTTTTTGCATATAATACATTGTTTTCTTCTAGTTTTTTTCCCTGCAAAACTCTCATTTCAAAATTATTGGCACCCCCTGTATGATGATGTGTGCTAATAATTTTCCATTTGACTGTATTATAGGCTGAGTTTACATTTTTTAAAAACATTTTTGCACACTTTCATTTTTACTTCTTTATCTTTTCGCTCGTGTTCATTTTTTGTGCAAGCTTTGATTTCAAAATGAAAGATAATTATCAGAGTATGATTTTACATTTTTTTGCTTATCTGTATTTAATTGAATTTTATATTTTACATCACTTTATTCAAATTTTCTTCACAGAATGTTTCTTTACGAGTGTAATTTTAAACAGTGATTGCAGACGTTTTTAGTCGTGTGCCAGTTGACTGTGTTATAAAATTAAAAAAAGTTTCTGTTATATTTGCATTTATTTCAGTTTTACATTTGAGTGTCCCTTGTTAATATTTATGTGTTACTTATTTCCACCATAATTTTGTTTCTTTTTCATCCTGTGCTCTAGGCGTATTAAAGCGACGGGTCTGCGGTGATAAACTCTCTCCCTCAGTCACCTGCCTATTTTTTTGATCCGGATTGTAATAAATGGTTTCATTAAGTGATAAACCAGTGGCCATTGCTAATGACTCGCTTATGCTGCTCACACTGCCCTGCATGGAGGCAGGAGGCAGTGAAGGGGGCAGCTCAGCCTCGTGCTCCAGCCCTGAGACGGGCGACACTGCTGCCGGTCTGGGTGAAGAAGAAGAAGAAGAGGAAGATGGACTCTTGAACTTTGACTTCACTTCAGGCATGGAGGAAGTTCCCAGATTTCCAGATTTCACCTTGCACAGCTTCTCTCCGACTCTTGAGGACATCGAGGAGTTCTTGATGGAGAAGATGGAGCAGGTGGAAAAGGGCCTCGTCATTCCAGACGCAAAAACGGAGCAGGCCGTTGATAAAGACACGCCATCTCCTGCGAGTCAGCCAAACAGTACAGAAGTCAAATCTTCCGCTCAAACCCCTGCTAGTCAGAGCGCTACAGCTAGCGCTACAACTAGCTCCGCTCCAGTGTTAGTTGGCACTCCGGTGGTGCTTCAGGTTCAGCCCGTGCAGATCAGCCACCCTCTTCCTCAAACGAACTCCCCTGCCAATGGACTGAGGGTGGCCCACTTGGTGCTGGGTGTCCAGGGTGGGCAGAACGTCGCCCTGCTCTACCCTCCGATGCCTTCTGCGACCATGCTGCCCATCGTGGGTGAGACGGGATGCCAAGACCAAAAGTATGTTAAGATCGCCCCGCTGCCCATCACGTTTCGGGCGGTTGGCATAGCAGGGTCCAGCTTGGTCAAAGCCATCCCTCCACGCCCACCCAGGCCTTCCACAGAAAACCTGCGTGTGCACAAGTGTTCCCATCCAGGGTGCGAGAAGATGTACACCAAGAGCAGCCACCTGAAGGCCCACTTCCGCAGACACACAGGCGAGAAGCCGTACCTGTGCAGCTGGCCAGACTGCGGCTGGAGGTGAGGCTTATTACGGTTCTCATTTTTTAAAAACGTATTTTATTTTGGTATTTAATATTACTACCTTCAATTCTAAGCCTTCTCACTGGGTGGCTGCTGTGTTGTGCTCTTTCAGTTAGTTTTTCATTTTCGATTTTAAATGGATTTTGCCAAATTTAGTTCATGCCTTTCTTTTGCTTTCTTTCTTTATTTTTTGTTTTAGTTATGTATCTTAAATCATATTATACGGATTATTTAGTTATTATTACTTAACCATTTGGTTATAAGTACAGTGAAATTAAAAAGTACGTCATGTTTATGTAGATGTTTGTTTTATTAGTGACTTGATTTATTTTTAAAATTGCTTGCTTATGTAAAGCTGAATTTAAAACTTTTTTTTTAAATTATTGAATTGTGTATTGATGAGACACATGACTGTGAATATAAACTGATGTTGAGGAAGTAAGAGCAGAGTAATTAGTAGTGTGTGTAGAGCCGGTGGAAGTCTGGAATTCACACGTTTATGGACGTTTCATATATTCATCCTCGTATCACAAAATATAATATTATAGTAGGCCTGCAGCATTGCTCCGAAAAATAAAAATAAATGCGTATATTCTCACGTATCATAATGGCAATATATAATTTTATCAATGTATGCATATTATAGTGTTAGCTCCAGAATTATTGGCACCCTTTAATAGAACGGACGTAGAATCTTAGGAGCATCGACCACGTATTAATTGTTTGGGTGCTAAAAACTTTGAAACCATGACCACTAGAATGGTTCAAATGATAACATAAATATTATTGATATTTCACACTAAGACTTATTAAGGTTAATAAGTACTTTTTAATAAAAACAAGTAATTTTAACATATGGGTTCAAATTGGGGTGCCAATAATTTTGAAACTATTACTACTAAACTGGTTGAAATAATAGCATAAAGTAATATTAATATAAAATATATATAAATCTATTTTTGAATCAAAATGTATTTTTAATAAGTAGTTTTAATTTAAAATATGTAGTTGTAACACATGAATTTAACTAGGGGTGCCAATAATTAAAAACATATTTATAATTTACAGGGAATCAGTTGCATGACTTCAACTTTTCATGTTAATAAATAAAACTATTTAGTGCGCTTGTGTATTTAACATCGAAATATCACTTGTATTGTGTGTTTTTCATTTTATATGATATATTAATTGTCATTTATTTACATGAAGGGTGCCAATATTTCTGAAGTTGACTGTAGATGTATAAGTAATCACACCTAAATATATTTCCTTGTTCAGGAGGTATGTTTTGTCCTCCCTGTGTGCTTTATTTCCATGTTTTTTTTTTTAATTTCACCTTGCTATGCTTGTAGGTTCTCCCGGTCGGATGAATTATCCCGTCACCGTCGCTCGCACTCGGGAGTGAAGCCTTACAAATGCACGATGTGCGACAAGAAGTTCGCCAGGAGCGACCATCTGTCCAAACACACCAAGGTGCACAGGAGCCCGCGCGCGAGCAGACTGGCCAGACCGAGCATCTGAAGCAGCGCGATCCTTCCACTAAACCTGGAAAAGCTAGATCTTCCATTACTTTTCACTTTCCTTCCTTCTTCCTCTTGCTTGTGTTTTCTCCAGATCTGTGCTTTTCTCGGTGCTAACGTTGGCTAACTTGAACCTCAGGGATGTGATTGTTCAGCCCCGAAGCAGATTTGCGCTGCTACACGCCGCACACTGCTCACTAGCCTTGTACACTCTTGGTGTAAATCAGAGTTGGGAGAGATTTCAATGTGTGATGAGGATAAGCACGGTGCTAAACTGGTGCATTTTTGTGAATATTCCCTCGTAATCTGAATTGGAAAGACTTCGTACGAACTTTGAAGTCCAAACGTGAGCATGTCTCCAGACTGCCTTACATTTAAAGCAGTGTCTTTCCTAAGCTTCATGTATAGCTACTTGTAAAGGTGAAAAAAAAAGTCTTGTGTATGCTATGTATGCTAAAACCGAGAACCGAAGATAAGCCTGATTTTTCCTAAATATGCACTGCAGAGTCAGCTTGGATCGGATAATGCGTATCGTTATACTGTCATGGAATAGTATCCAATGTATAGCACTTAAGGTAAGGTTTTAAAAGTTCCTGCCTCTGAAAATCAATGCAAGGTCCAGTGTGATTGTTTTTTGTACCTTGATGTATCTTACTTTCTTACCTTTTTTGTACTAATGCCTGATGATGCTGACTTTATTTCCCTTTTTTTTCTCCTTTGAATTTTTTGCAAAAATGTTGCCTGTCCTCTTTGCGGCCCAATCACATCCCTGATTGAACCAAATGTTGTTAAAGTGCGTCTATCCTGTGCCTCAGATCTCTTTCAGACTGTTGAGAGAGGCTAATGCCAAACCAGAGATCCCGGTTATCAGTGGGACTTTGGCGTACGACATTCATTACGACTAAGGAATTACCGCTCATGTACTGTAAAAACGCACATAAGCTAAGGAAGAGGGATGCATCAATACTGATACTGGTATCGGGTATCAGTTCGATACAGTGCTTATTTACTCGTACTGGAAAAACAAATCTGATCCCAAGTGATACTGTGTGACGTAAGACTAGTGGACGTAGTTAACGATTGATGATGGAGGTTCAAAGCAAACTGGGGCTAAACTCCTACAATATGAGTAAACCTACTCTAGCTAGGTGAGAAAAACCCCTACAGACTGTACGATGCTAGTAGAGTGAAAATAACAGCTCTTACTCGGTATGTTGTTCTTGATGATCGGCCACCATCAGTCATTGAATACGAAGGATTGTGACGCGAAGAAAACACAAACGTTCTTGCTGTACAAAAGCGCTTTTCCGAAGTAATCCAAATCGCGCTCTTTCTCCACTGCAGCTCTACTCCGTACAAGCTAACCAATGTAGCTAGCCAATGTACTTCATTTAAAATTATATCGCTAACGTTATAAAGAACGAGCCACTAGCCTAAACGCATGACCAGACGTGTGTGTGTGTGTGTGTGTGTGTGTGTGTGTGTGTGTGTGTGTGTGTGTTTTCATGGTCACTATTTAAACTGGGGGAAACATAAACCATAAACAGAGCTAAAGAAAATGTTCTGTATGTGTAATTAGTGTCTGTATCGATAACGTTTACCGACCTGGGGGGGAAAGGTATCGATGCATCCCTGCTAGGGACAGTAAATAAAAACTTGAGGTTTATAAGCTACGTTTAAGAGCAGAACTGTATTGTGTTTCGATTCATCAGGAGCAGATGAACGTTTCATAATTATTCTGACGTTTCAATATTAATGAAGCTATCTTGTTGTGATTGTAAATCATAAATCAGTGAAGTTTTTTATTTTATTTTTTTTATTTTTTTACTCCGTCCAGTCATTTAACGAGGGCTGATCAGTATCTTGTAAAGCCTCCTCACTATTGCCTTTGCCTTTGTTTCTGGTCATTCTGGTTAATTCAATTTTTCTTGTGGTTGTTTCGAGACGTTATGAACACAAAGATGCTTCACTGGTTAATTACTAACTCCAGCTCTTATACGTTGAAAAACACGTCACAGTGATCAGTGGTGCTCATGTAATGAGGGTGCATTTTTTTAAGTTGTTACTTTTCTGTTTCAATACTGTATTTAATTAGTACACCCTCGTTACCTTGCCCTCGTTATGCAATGTCGTTGTCGGCTGTAAGTCCGGAAATCGCTGTGTTCTGACACGATTTTATTTTCAAATATAAAAACATCATAAAACGTTGGACAAATCTGTTTTAAAAGCCAGCGCAGTAAAAAAAACAAAAAACAAAATAAAAAACCAATATTTGTGATGCTATAAGCATACATACCGAAGTGTTTTATTCCTTTTATACCACAGGTATTTACCAACAATTCCAATTTTCATTGATTTAAAGAATGACGCGTCATTTAATCTTGTGGATCGTCTGTAAAACAATTAGTAGCTAAGACAAACAAACAAAACGCAGCATGTCATGTTACCTAGAAACCGCTGTTACAGCTTTACCTCTGACTGTTCCAAAGCGCTGACAGCGGAGACTTTTTCCGTTAACGTTAAATAAACGTCTCCTCACAGTTTTCTGTACGTTTTTTTATATTCAGTCCGTTTATGTAGCTCATGCGATTTGCAGATGCGCTACTTCTGTCCGAGCTGCTGTAATAGAAAACGAATCAACATCTTCTGACCAATCATAATCCAGAATTCAGCAGCACTGTGGTATTGTTAAAAATAACAAATATTGAAGACGCTGCCAGTCAAAATTGTTTTGAACATCTGGATTTATTGTTTGATTTCAGCTCGCCGGGATGGAAACCGTACAAACAAATAAAACGTCTCGCTCTCGGATCTTAATGTGAGTCTAAACGAGTGCTTTATTATATAAAGGAGGATGCGTTTGGAGGGTAAAACTGATAATCCTGTAGATAAAAACTCGTCAAAAAGACAGCGCTGGTATTAACTGTAAAACATAAAGACGTGGTTCCTAAAGTGCCTGGGCAGTGTGACGATATAATATCGATCTCGTGATAAATTACGCCAGAACACACTTTTCTGGGATATCACGGATATTTTTTAAAAATAAATATTAATTTTTTTTTATATTCGAAATTTTTTATGATAAAATTTTGTACTTAATTTTTTAAATAAAATTCTAAATCTATGTAAATTCTAGATTAGATTTTTTTGTGAATATTTCATTGTGAAGTAATTTATTTATTTTTTTAGATGATAATACACAAAATAAAATCTACAAAACAGTTTTATTTGACGCGGCACGACTACCGACCTGCTCCGAAGTTTCTAATATCATGACACTTACCGCATATCGTAGCAACGTCTTTGTGAATCGTGGTATAATGATATTTTGGTGTATCATTCACTCGTACTGATTACAGTGTTGTAAAGATTTTACAGTAGATGCTTCCAATATAAGTCATTTCTAATGTTTCTCAATTCACCAAACATTTAGTAATAAACATTTCTCTTTATTTTTACATTTCCAAGAATTTAAAATGAGGTCAATTAAACAAAAATGTTAAACTACATCATGTTCCTAAAAACCTTTGACTGGCAATGAACAGAAGATTCGAATTTCTACGTTCAAACTGGATTTTCTGTCGCAAATTAATGCGCAAATCACTAAGTCTAAGTCAATGAGGGCATCTTAAAAACAGTATTGAAACACACCCGTTGCACGACCTCTTTTTATTTTTCTCGTCTCTGTAGAAGAGATGTCTTTCTCTTCCTCCCGGACCATCTCCCTGCCCGTTCCCTCTCTCTCCTTTTCCTTTCCAGACTCGCATTAATGCATTAACACTTTAATTTCGTCATTAAAGCCATCGAGTATAGCTGCTCAGCCGTGTAGCTGGAGATATCTAGGTTATATTTTTTTGAATAACTGAAGAAAATAAATGTTATTTTCTTATGTACAACAATAAAACAAGTAAGAAGCAATTCATTGGGCCATTTTTTTTTCTAGCAGTTATTTCCTAAATCTTCTTTGATGTAAGACAAAAATATTGTGTCATCTGACATATTCATGTAACTGTTTAACTGTTATGCAGAAACACGTCTTTTGAAGGATACCTACATCCGGCCTTCATAACACATTCATAAGCATTAACAAAAAGGAAATCTGAGGGATTTTTATTTATGAAATGTGAGGTTTTATGTAGTATGTTGGTTTTTTTTACATTAATTTTACAACTTGTTAGTTTGTCTCGTGTTCATAACCGTTCATAAGCATTCATAAATCCTTTATACATCCCTTCTTGAGGATTTCTGAAAGGCGTACATCCAAACTCATGAGGTGACCTCAATAATAAAAGCTAACTTGTGCTATAATTTGCACTTTTTTTTTTTTAACAAATCCTCTGAATTCCTTTATATATTTATATCGTACGTATATGTTATGAAGGGTCAATGTATATACCTTAAATATTCAAACAGTGTTTAGAAGTACTGTATGGAGCAGTCATTTCTGTAAGAAATGTCATTTTTAATATAATAGTAGCTTGTTTTTTAAAGAACAAACACATACAGCACTTTACTTTTCAATGTGTTCATAACACATTCATAAGCACTGCATAATTCTCTTATAATACTTGAGGTGACATTACAATTTTTATGTTTTAGGTTATAGAAGAGCTCTGTTTTTTTTGTTTGTTTTTTGTTTTGTTGTTTTCTAATGACCAAAAGAACATTCGTGAAGCTTTACGACATTTTTGTAATAAGGATTGACCTGTTATGTCAGCTTTTGTATTTGTGTATCTACTTCCTAGAAATGCTTGTGGTAATTTGGGTTTAGAAAACTAATATAAAGCACTATGCCACTGTAATGTACAGCTTCTTAAGAAACCCCATATTGTTCCCAACCTAATCATTTGTGACACATTTATGACACTATTATGAAGCATTAGTGTATACTTTCTACAAATTTACATATTTAAGAAGCCCGTATACAGTGTGTTGCTATATAAATGGGAGTGAAATTAATGCTTCATAAATTGTACATGAATCCTCCATCATTGCTTTATGAAAGTTTATGCAGTGCTTATGAATGTGTTACGAAGAGCCTGCATAGGGACCTGTTAAATCAGCGTAACGTTTTCTTTTAAAACACTGTAGCCACACGGCTTCTTAAAGACCAGACTCTTCAGGCAGAAGTCAGAAAATGATTTCTGCATTATTTCTGAGAATATATATATACATGTTCTGTTAGGCATTATAACAAGGTTATTCATTCTCATGTAAAGGAGAAAACCTCTAATGTGACTGCACAATGTTTGACAGAAGCTTTACGTGAATCCTCCAGCATTGCTTCATGAGAGATTTTGTGCAAAGCTTATGAATGTTATGAAGGCCCTATGTAAGTACCGTTTAAATATGTAATATGTTATAGATGATTTTTTTCCCCCTTTACAATATGGTAGCCTGCTTCTTAAAGACCAAACTCAACAGGCAAAAGTCAGAGAAAACTATTTCCGCATTGTTTCAGAAAATAACCGTTACGCATTATAACAGGGTTATTCATGTTCATGTATAACAAGACAGTCGCATATTGTATGAAATGTCTGTGACTGCAAAAGTTTTGACACAAGATTTTTTTTTTTTTGCGTGAATCCTTCAGCACTGCTTCTGAGAGATTTATGCAATGCTAATGAATGTGTTATGAAGGCCCTATGTCAGTACCCATTAAAATATCTACATGTTCTTTTAAAATGTGGAAGCATGCTTCGTAAAGACCAGTCATAAGGCAAAAGTCAGAGAAAATTATTTCTGTTCTGTGATGCATTATAACAGGGTTATTCACTTTCATGTAAAGACAGTCACATATTACTGTATACTGTATACAAACCTCTAATGTGATTGTACAAGTTTTGACACAATCTTTATGTAAATCCTCCAGCGTGTTATGTGGTTGCCTGCTTCTTAAAGACAAATCTCATCAGGCAAAAGTCAAAGAAAATTATTTCTGGATTGTTCTGATAAATTACCGGAGATTAAACAGCTCAGTTTTAAAAATTTGGATTCTGATGATGATGTGGTCCTGATACCATTGTAGTGTTACACATCACATAATACTGTATCAATATCATTCCTTTGAAATCTTTGAATCTTTAATACTGAAAAATGGAAACATGGTAAGTAGACACTGTAATATACTGTAATATTGTATTGGATTATACATTTGTCAAATCAATTTTCCATCTTCCTCATCCAGATTCTCAGAAGTTAAGCTGCTTTCTGTTGTTTCGAGGGTTTTTCTGTAGCAGGCTGTCTCTCTCTCTCTCTCTGTCTCTCGCAGTAGGTGGGTGCTTTATATAGTGGGCACACGAAGCATGTGGGAAAGGAATCCGAGTACCGGCTCTGGAAGCTGGACGGCCTGTTAAACAGGAATGTCCGGCCCTCTGTGGTGAATTTTAAAGCCTGGAGTGGGTTTAAAAAGCGACGCTGACTCAATAACTGGCAGGTTCAGAAACCAGAGGTTGTTTTTATTTAAAATACCATTCCAAAATAATTTTAAAAAGGGCATTTGTAAAAGATTAAGCCGTTCAGCACGGTGAACTTTACAAGAGGGAATTTCAACATTTGACTTGATTTTAATTCAGGGTGCCAACATGCACACTGTTAAAAAAGATCTGTACATTTACACTAACTTACTGGCAGCAGAGTTGGCATGTAGGTTCTGTTATTAATATTTACAGGGTTCTTACTGTAATGCTCGTCTACAGTAATGGCACATTGTACTGTATTTTTTTTATACGTCATGCTTATTTTGCTTATTTTTTGATACCTAACATTCAACAAAAATGTCCCAGTTTCCAATAGATATGTGGTTTTATATAATTTTGTTGTTGATTTGCTCAAACCTGTTGATAAATCACCAGATTTTGACTGGTGTAGGGACTGAACAAAAAGAATGTCTGGTTGGTAAAAAGGTCTCCTGAAATGGATGTTTATAGTACAGCTATTTAGTGCTGGTTTATATTCCAAATAAAATAACAACCAAAAGCCATTATTTTTAGCTTGCTGTTAGATTTGTAGACCTTTTAGACCCCTTTAGCGATTTTATTAAAAAAAAAAAAAAAGATCCTGGAGAAAAGCCTGAGTGACTCTGAGCAGTTGGTAGCGATTGTCCTGCACTCGATAGGGCTCTACAGCTCACATCACAGCTGCTGGTTATACGAGCTGAGAGAGCAGATTCACTCAACTAACCATGAGTGTGTACGTCGTGTGTGAATCACATTTGCATGAACCTATTGATGTTCCCAACAACCAGTCACTGATCATCACTGTGCACAACTTCCAATCACTGATCACCGTTGTTACCAAAGACCAATCACTGATCATAACTGTTCCC
>JAOTRR010000001.1:15091115-15102573 GCA_028570945.1 Gogo arcuatus
GCTTCATGAGGTAGTCACCTGGAATGCTTTTCAATTAACAGGTGTGCCTCGTTAATTAGTGGACTAGTTTCTCGCCTTCTTAATGTGTTTGAGATCAAACAGTAAATAGCCCTATTCCACATTATGTCGAGAAACGACATCCATCATTACTTTAAGACATGAAGTGTCTTAAAAAAAATAAAGAACAGACACTGAATTAGAAGGGGCGTCCAAACTTTTGACTGGTACTGTACATAATCGCCTGTCTGCCAGGCCAATCCTCCCATTTCTTTGCCTTCGTACTTAGAGGGAGATGACCTACACGTTTTGAACAAACTTTGCACCTTTATTTTTTGCCATAAATCTACAAGCACCTTCACACAACCGCTCGTAACAGTCACTTAACGACGCACTTACGCACTAATGACGTATCAGACGTTTCTTCAGAAATATCTAGAGGTTGTAATCTAGTTTGGTTATTAAAAAATATATATAAAAATAAGACACAGGGACTCAACATCTAGATGCTTATTTTTGTATCGTATATATCTCGACTGTTCGAATAGTTTATAGCAAATCATACTATTTTTCAAGAGATTTATTCGTATATTGGGTGTCAAATTTAAAAAAAAAAAAAAAAAAAAAAAAAAAAAAAAAAAAAGCAGCCCCAGGATTCATCTGGAAAAGTTATTTTTGTAGTTTTACATACAAAGAAATAGATTAGAAAGGGAATGTCTGGAAATTATATTTAAGCCAGTACAATTTGGAATTATGCTTTCTTATTTTTTAACGTAAATTCTGGCAGCTCCACGTATTTATCAGCCGTATCAAATTCAGATTCCATTTAGCTGAAAACGCAAGAGTTGAATCCGCAATTTATTTTTACGTATAAACTTGAATAAATTCATCATTCAGAAAATGTGTTGTGCCACAAAAAAACAAAACCACCACACCTTGAAATTTGTGCATTGGATTATTTTAAAACGTGTATTTTATGAATGTTAATCCAGGTTTAAAGACTTGGACATGTTCAGTTTGATTGAATTCAATTTCACAAAGATGTCTGTAAAGGATACAACGAACAGAAATAGATAAGTAAATTTAAATGTAGATAAAATGTACAAAATTCAAAAGTTCCTAGTAGCGTAAATATTCTGTCGAAACGAGGCCTTGTTTAATAACTTTCTAACAGCCAGGTCTTTTAATTTGGTGCTTTTATTACCAACAAATTTCAGCTCATCTCTATGGAATGAGGAATTTGTCCCTACACTCTGAATTTAAGTACAATTTTGAATTTGCAAATGAAGTT
This sequence comes from Gogo arcuatus, assembly GCA_028570945.1. NCBI lineage: Eukaryota > Metazoa > Chordata > Actinopteri > Siluriformes > Anchariidae > Gogo > Gogo arcuatus. The sequence goes on from JAOTRR010000001.1 coordinate 15,092,404, forward strand.
TTATAGTTGAATTACATCAAATTGAAATTGTTTTCCATGGTTTAAACGTGTGCAAGGTTGTAAGTGGCACAGTCCATTGCAGATTCTGTATTTTGAGCCTTGAACACAAATGACTTCAAATCAACTATGAAGCTATATTTCCAAATTAATATAAAGATTGTACATTTTACATTCACACTGTAGTGGCACATTCGTCACTCCATTAATTTCCATCTTCTGCAGTTGAGATTTATTTACAGCGTGGCATCTTTGTCTTAAATAAATAAATTCCTTTCTAATATTGAAGCCAGCAAAATCCTATAGCTACGATAAAATCCAGGAAACATATCTAATAGTTGCACAATGCAAAATCCTACCTCTATCAGTGTTGAATTAGGGTCTCGTCAAGCCATGACTCAAACGCAGGACTGGATTCACGGCCACACGCAGCCTGACGTCGTTACGCGCTCGGCGCACACGTGAAACGCACGCGCTGGAAGAGCAAAAAATCAACCTTAAAGCTCAGTGTCAAATGTGTGAGAGAGAAAAAGATTAATATGAAATGGAAATGATTTAGCAGCTCAGACCGAGTCTCAGGTATGTTACATACTTTCAAACATCAAGCACTTATGCAGTATGTATGGAGCTCAAAGTGCAGCGATTAACTTTATAGCAAAGCATGGTTTGAGAACAAGGGCATCATAATAATAAAACAAAGATAATGGATGAAAAAGAGGAAAAATAAATGAGTGAGTCGATTTTATTTTTTTTATTTTAGCTACAACGTGTTGCAATTGAAAGTTGAACAATTTTTTTTTTTAAACAAGCCCAAACAGCTTTTTCTAGGTAAATAAATGGAATGCAAATGATAGCTGCTAAATCTTTCATTATAACGCTTTTATTTAGTAAGTGTAACAAATATTATACAAAGAAAATCCGTTCGACAAAAACTAGGTGTACTCAAACTTTTTAAAGGGCTATGTATATAAACAATTTAAGATAAAGTGAAAAAAGTTGAATTAGTAAATTCGATTTTCCTCCGCCGTACGAGATGAGTGCGCTGTTTTGCTTTTTTTTTTTTTAATTCTTGTTTTCTCAGTGGTCAGTTTCCTGGCCTTCGGTGCTTTATGAAGCTACATACTTTACAAACATGGACATAAAACAGAAATAGAAGAAACCTAGCTGTAACATATGTGAACTACTTAAGCTAATAACATGTAATTTTTGTGAGTGTAGGTTTTACAAACGTACATATTTTAGGATCATCATAAGGACCAGAAAGTTAGAGTTAGAAACTTAGATGCTTTTCATGCCTTTTTATTTTGGGATAACGTTTTTGTGGATATTTCAATGTTTTGCTTGTTTGTTTGACCCCCCCAAGTAGCTACAACCCAAGTGGATATATTGTGTATTACGAGAGCTTTCTTTAATAGCTGCAACCTCCGATTTCCTCCCTATGCTTTAAATCCAGAACTAATTATTAGACTTGAGCATTCCTCATTCCTAATAAGTATTTCATCCCTCCTTACAGTGTGTATTTTGCACGCACACAGATCTATTTAAGTGTGAGATGTGAAATGGGAGATTACGGGGAGGTCCCCCCCCCCCCCAATATTCTTTCCTGTTTATTAGCCAGTTATTGAAATATTTTGCCACAAAAAAAAAAAAAAAAAAAAAAAGATTATGCTGACCTGTTCTGTATAGTTTTTCTACATTGGTCTGCTTGTGTGTAAATATTATCTGTATCTTTAGTGATTATTTCTGGATGTTCTTTTCTAAAATCAGGTCTTTTTTTTGTTATACCTTTGTAGCATTCCCAACCTTGTGTAATATTGTGTGTGTATAATTTCAGTGTTAACCTTCTCTGTGGCACTTAAAGAAACCATGTTGAAAACAACTCTCTTCAGACTTTAAAAAACAAACCACCATCCCTGCATACCTCCATTTTCCCCTACTACAAAAGATGATTCTATGCATCTTGATCTTTTACTAAATTTTCCAGAATTATGCTTCTTGTATGGCTCATTCATCATCAAGCTATAAATGAATATTTTTTTCTTAAGAATTTAGATCGGGGGGGGAGTCGGGCCTTGAAAAGTGACCAGTCCTAAACAAACACATTATGTAAATGTTCAGCTGTAAAGAAAAAAAATATATATTGGTGCAAATGCTATTTTCTAACATTTTGTCCCTGTCTTTTCAATCCGTCACAACCAGTGCAAATGTTTACAACTGTCGATTTGGCTTAATAGCTATTGTGGACGTGGAATAAAAGGAGAAATATTAAAGAAAGAAAAAAAATCAATAAGCGGTGTCTGAGGTTTGTTACAAAAGCAAATAAGCAGCTATTTAATGCAGTACGGCGGAAATTAAAACTACACTGGCAGTGTAAACAGCTACAACTGCTTCTTCAGGGTCAAAGGTCATGGACTTGGCCCAACACGCCTGCAGCTACACAGCACAATACGAGGAACTTTTCCAGGAAACTAATAGGATGTGCATTTTACGACTTTCTGCACACAAAAGCAGGCTCGCATTAAAACACGAGTGTCTGATAGAACGTCTAATCTTATTAGACTTCATTTGATCCTCAGTATAGTCCAAGGAGATTTTCTGTTGGTTGATACTTGATATAAACAATATCCAAGGAATAAAAAACACTTGGGTGTGTGCTGTTGTAGCAAAATAATCAATAATGGGTTGGTGTGATGAAGCAGTGTTACCGTCCTGAGGTTGATTATTTTCCTATAAACAGCATGTACCCAAGTGTTTTATTCTGCTTATACCACAGCAATTCACCTTAATTTGATTTAAGAATGAAATCCTAATTTTTATCCATTTATAGTTACGTTTAATGTTGTGGAAGATCTGAAAGACAAGTTAGTTCTTGTTCTCAGTTACGTTATAGCAGCTATAAACGGTCGTTCCCCTTAACAGCTTCTTTTCCCCGCCCTCATACTTGAAGTTAATAAGACCAAACAAAAACAAACCCCTTTTCTTGGTAGAGAAATCACTCTTCTGTCCAGAAAACGTAGCACTGACACTGGAGTCTCGGTTCATAAATAAACTTCTCTCTTAATGTTTTGTTTATGTGGAAGTCCTTGTAGAAGTTGTTACTATAAGAATGCTAATGAATTAGAACGAGCACATTGATCTGACCAATCAGATGCAAGAACTCAACAGTGCAGTGGTATAATTTGGTAGAAAAATCTCTCCTATAATATATACAGAGGTATTTAAACACCTCACTTTTTTTTTTTTTGCCAAAAACATCAGAACTTAATTATTTCTCAAAGTTCATTATTTGCTACAAAACAAAATTTTGCAACTAGCCCAAGTTTACCTGTGTACCATATAGGGAAAGCATATACTGTACTGGGAAATCGTTGAAGCCTGTGGGGAAGAGAAAAAAATAACAGTACACTGAAGCTTACACCATATGTTTGATCAGAGTTTAATCACTGCATTGCTGGATTTTCCTACAACTTAGACATTATAATCCATTTAACCTTTTTTTTTTAAGCAGTGATTAAGAATGTTCCAACCTTAAACCACAAAATAATAATTTTCATTTCCAAATAAAGAGTGCATTATTCTCCAATGTGGGATTTATAACTGAACAGAGTTGAATGTATTTGTTAATTTACATTAATTATTTAAAGCTCAAGAAAATCACTTGGAAACATCACAAGCAACCCGTGATGGGATCATTTTAGCTTTCCAGAAGATTCAAAATAAGCTTTAAAACAAGATTTAGCCCAGCTCACATACCAAACATGTCCAAACAGGAGGTAAGTGGTAGGTTTTCCTCTCCTTTTGGAAGCAAAAGCCCCAATTTCCCCCAGGGTTACAACACATCTGCCTGCTTTATGCACACAAAATCAACCTCAAATCATCTTTGGTCTTTGTGTATCTACAGTTCTATGAAAGGTCCAACAGTTCTATGAAAGGTCCAACACTTCTCAGGCTTTGAGGATTGTCTCAAAAACAGCGACTACGATCCAGTCTTGTCCCCTTCACTCCTACGGCACAGTCTCAGACTGCGACCACCTTGGTCCGTTTGGTCCGACTTCGACTCTGTAGCACCACCAGGCAGTCAGTGTTGATCTTCGTTAGTCCCAGACCTTTCTGCTACAGGCATGGCATTGGAAGCAGCTGTCCAGTGACACAGACAATACAGAAAACGTGAAATAGTTCTTTAGAAAAGCAGGGGTCATCAACTGGTTGACCACGGTCCAGATATGGACACAACAAAGTATTTCAGCAACTCTAGTTTTCTAAAGATCACTATCGCAGCTTCTGTATCAGAGCCAATCACATGCATTTATGCAAATGATTTAGCTGAAGGCAGCTCACTGGATCAGAGACTAGAGTCAGAAACTTCATCTCATGTAGGAAGGAGTTCACAGATTCTCAAAGATTTATGAAGAGCCACTACGAAAACACCACACCACCACTTCAAACTGTCCAATTTATAGCCATGAATTTGTTAATGGTTAAGCATTACAAGGTAATTAGTTGCTTAATCTGGCTTTTGTAAGCAAGGAATTTTATGTAACTGGACTTTTACAAATTTTAGCTGCCAGAAAGTGTCTATGTAGAACCTACAACAGAAGGGTTCGCATTCAGAAAAGGAACATCCAAAGAACAAGAGTCTGATTGGTGCATCGCTGTTGCCAACTGATTCCCCTGCACAAATGCCTTTTCAGTAACATAGGTACTGTAATTAAAAAGCAATAGTACCTGCTAAGTACTTTTTGTGTCTGTGTTGAACTAAAAGCAGTGCCAGGAAGAATGTGAAGCCCATGCAGCCAAAGATCATACCACACAATATGAAGCTGTAATTGCCGTGTGTGTTGATCACCTGGAACAAGAAAAGCGCAAAAGATCAAATAAACGTTAAACAGTCAAAGTTACGTACGATCAAAATGCAACACGGTTTCCTTACCGATCCCACCAGTAACTGCAGAAGCATCTCTCCCATTCCAGCACAGGTCACAAGGACTATAGTAGCACAACCTTCATGAAAAGAAAGGAAAAATGGATGTTCAACAGCGGATTCGAGAAAGAAATATAACAAACGGCACCAGAAAGCAAGGACTTGTTTTGAAAGAATACAGCTGAATTCTTCAAGCAAAATCTCTCTCATCAAATATGAATTTAAAAAAAAAAAAAAAAAAAAAAGAGAAAATCATGTTGGAGTTCTTGCATTAGATGATGCAAAGCTTGGTCTCTCTGCAATAATTAGAATGCACGGACATATGGACATGTTTTAGTATTTTTGGAGTATCTTGTGAAAAGGTTCTGAGAGCGATTCACGATGGCATCAAATTTAATAGAAGAGGGCTTAGATTAATTGGACAGCAGGGAACGCGTCAAAGCCTTTGAGAACGAACTAATGCCGCTTTAATTTCTCTCCGCTGGATCATGAGATTATTCACTCGCCCAGACTTGCATTCAGAAGGTTATTAATGTCTTTCAAACTTTATCTGTGCAGAGCCCTCGCTAATTCCTCAGCCCTTCCAAAACGGGCTCCGAAGAGATCAATTATCATTTACTTGAATATGGATCGAGCGAGCAGCTTGGAGGTAGCGTCCCTATACGAGGGCCGGAGGAATGAATCCCGAATTGAAAAAAAAAAAAAAAAAAAAGCTGTCAGTCTTGCAGGGCAGATCAAATTGATCTTCTGGTCTGGGCAGTTAAACCAAGATGCCAATGATAAAAGTGGGGGGTGAGACAGGAATGACTTTTTTTGTGCCATTGAATGGTACATCCTACAGGCGTATCCTTGATCTTAGTGACAAGCCTTGGGCAAATACCGGTGATGCAATCACCTCAGGTCACAATGGAAACTAAAAACAAGGATTCTTAATGACAAACTGTTGTAAATACCTTTGTAGTCAAGGAGGTCTTCCGTGAAAGCCAGCATACATGGGTAGATACTGCTGATAAACAGACCCAGAAAGCAGGTCCCGACGAAAAAGAAGGCACTGTTCGTGTAGAGGATGAGCAGAAGCAACAGGGTCACTATCACTCCAACCTGCAAGAAGAACAGCAAAATCCACCCCTCTATGATTACAGCAGTATGACAAGGAGTCATCTTTAAGAACGTACAAGATCCCAATCAAATCTTGGCTGAATTATATAACAGACTCTGATCACGTGTTCTCCATGTCAGATTATACGATGAAGAGCCTCTAATGATAGATTTTCTGAATCTATGAGTCTATGTAGCTGTCCTCCTATTGGTCCTCGCTTACAGTGGAGCTCATTCATCAAGCTGGCTACAAACAAATGTATTTGTAAAATGGCCGTACGAGCATTCACACAAGAAACCTGCTACTCATGAAAATCCCATAAATTCAGAAACAGACATTCGTATCCTACTCGTGCTCCTGAGTGTGTGCAAGTTTACTCATAAGCAGACTAATGTAAATCTCGACTTGATCAAATCGTATAACCAGCATGAATTACTTCACTTATAAAGTAATACTTTTACACATGGAATATACTGTTGAGTCTAAACTGGTTATTTTTATTACGTTTACAGCGTTTAGCAGATGCTCTTATACAGAGTGACCTATAGAAGAGTTTTGGAGTCTATCAAACATCCTCATGCTCAGTCAGAGTACCATTGAGAACATTTTTTGAAAACCAGTCGTTTATATTATTGGCATTAATTAAAGAATGCAAGCCAACACAAACCCATAAATTAAAAAACAAAACAAAACTAGTTATTCAATTATGACAAAAGAAATGGCAGCGTATAAACGGAGGATAGGCCGGCCTGTCTGCGCAGAGCTGCAAACAAATGCCTCACCTGATTATTATTAATAATATTTTTATTGGCATAGTAGGGAATCACAATAATTTGTACACAACACTACATGCAAATGAACCGTGTCAGGAACACGCCTTGCGTGTTACGAGTGATCAACATACACACAAGTACGAAGAAAATCAGCGTTTGAGACTTTTGTAAATTTGACAGAATATTTTAGTTCAGTTTGCTTTACTACGAGATTGATAAATGAGGTCCATTGGCACTAAATCAGCCATCACATTATGATGTTCCAAGATCAATCACAGAATTCTTTTACGCCGTGCAGTTTTGTTTTTTTTTGGACTGCAGAATCAGGCCAAATTCGGTGTAAACATGACTTTCTTCTGTTAATTAGATGTACTTGGGCAAACTAACTACTACACAAAGCTTGAAGGACTGACAGCACTGCCAAGATCATTTTATTGGTTGCTTTGTTAGCTCAGTCAGTCCTGCAGACCTCATTTGCTCTTCCATAAAGAAAATACATGTTGCACAAAGAACAATATAAAACCTGTGGGCTGTACCTTTGGCAGTCATCTTAGCTATCTCCAGTGTACAAAGTGACAGACAACAGGAACAAGGATGTAGATGTATGCTTTGTTTTACGGCTGGATTAGGTTTATGTCGGAAGTCGTCCCTCAAAACAAACTTTCCAAATAAAAGCTCCAGAGTTTTAAATATCTACGTAGGAGAGCAGTTTGAGACGCTGCCAATCAAGAAAAAAAAAAAGCAGGGCAAGAGAATAAAATTGGTAAACAAAGTTAGCCTGCCCACACACACCGAGAGAGAGAGAATATGTTGATGACTGAATCAACTGAGTGTTGCTACTCAAACTAAAATTAAAAACTGACTTATTGGATATTTTATTCATTCTGCAAAGAATTTTAAAAAGCAACAAAATCCCAAACTGAGAATCAAATCGCTTTACATACAATTTTTTTTTTGGCCGAGCAAGTTCTTAATGTATGTTTAACCTTTTCACCACTGTGTAACTTTTTCCAGAAGGGACTTCCCTACTACAATGGGACCAGAATAGCGGTCTGCAGTGGTGAAAGGGTTAATTGAGGTCGTCATTTTTCCAAAGTACCTATGAAATTTGAAACGTTAAAAAAAGTTGCCACAGTAGAAAAAGAAAATTGGAGAAAATCTTAGATGTGTGTAAAATTTACTACTTTTTTTTTTTTTTTGGAGTAGTACTGTCTCAAATCAAAACCATTTTTTAATGGAAATGACAAATTACTACACGGTATGGGTGTGAAGCCTCTGGCTTTGGGCTGTTTTCCTCCCGCAAGATAATTCCTAAATTTTACATTGATTTTAAATGAAAAAAAAACAAAACAAAACAAAAAAAAACTGTTTCTCTGCAAAACAAAATTAGCACATCCAACCAGCTATGAGCAGTGATTGCAGTTTTATCCACTAGGTCTATTTTAGTTTGAAAAATTGCCGAAAGTAAAGCAAAGTCCATGATGAATGTATTTCTTTTTCAGCGTGGTAAGACAGTATGGCCAATTTGTGGAGAAAACCTTACTGAAAGTCTTTACACTACCAAGGACACAAATTCTATACAGGTTATAGCGATCCATTTACGAGGACTTCATTGTGTTGGAGTCGCATGCTTCTGTAAACAGATCTCAGACCTTTTGCTTTAAGCAAACAGACTTTGTTCAAGACCAACACCAACTTGGAGAACCAGTTACATGTTGCAACAATGTCACTGCCCCAGACATTCCACAGCTTGATACCAACATTCCCCTCAAATTAAGGCGAGTCTGAAGGGAGTCCAAGTTGCCACAGAAGAACTGTGGACATTAACTCTCTTTTGTACTACTAGCACAACATGTATTAGGCCTGTATTAGATGGCTAAAGGTCAACATGCTCTGTGGCCTGGACTGATATAATTACTAACCTGCCCCCCCCACCCCACCAGCAAGAAAAGGTTCCCAGAAACACGTCCCCACCCCTTGTGCTACAGTACAGATGTAACCGAAAATGAATACATTGTTTGGAATAAACAGTGTCCTAAACGGATATAAATACAGATACAAATAGGAGGAGGAACACCAGAAAGGTTCACAGGGCACTGCTTGAGACTAGGGGTCTACTACATGGTGAAGCAGCAGTCTCATTCAGTACATCAGTTTTTCACTAAAACGTAAACTGTGGCCTCCTCCGACAGCTCCGCCCTTTGATACATAATGAATTTCCCCCTTGTGAACACCGGAAGTACCCCAGGTACATCAATCAAGAAGCAGATTAAGTATCTTGGCCTTACTAATTAACCCAACTGTAAAGATTATAATGATTGCTAATTATGGATACCTAGCAAGTCTTCCCTTACCTGGTTAAATACGAGTAGGCGAACAGGTTTGAAACGGTAAGACAACGGTATGGCGGCCAGACGCCCAACCATGATGGCTGCCCAGAACACACTGCTCAGGTAGCCTGCCGTCTTGTGCGTTAGATTCATGGGTGGACCCACAGCATAGGTGTAAATGAAACCCGTGTATGATCCCTAAGGTACAAAGGATAGAAGATCCATCACCTCACACTTCCATATATTACTTACTCCATTTAACAATAAATTAGAAATAGGAATTCAGTAGTGTGAAAGCAGTATTCAGTACCACTATGCCATCTGAGAAGAAAAGCACCACCCCTCCGAAGATATGGAGCCCAAAGAAAGATGGTGGAAGTCCTTTCAGCTTGCTGAGGTGATAGCAGTTTAGCATGTCCATGTGGCCTGTGGAGAAAACAGAAAGGAAGATTTTTATCAGAGGATCCTTTATTGGGAATCTTCACTCGCTGATCAAGTTGCTTGCTTTCTTTTCACTTTCCTTTAGAAATAACCACCTATTCATTTAGGCTCCATGCTGTACCAAATCAGAAAAAGGAACAAGGTGTAGTTAGGGACTGGATCTTGCCTGTAGGTTCATGCAGCTCCGTCGTGCTCACGTCAGCCTGCTCCGAGGTTGTTTGCATCTTTACTGCATCCACATGTGACTCCCCACCCAAGAGACGAGGACTGGGCTCAGGGCAACATGGGAGCAGCTGCTCCCGATACATTAGAACCAAAACGGCGATCGGCACAGGAAGCTGGATGTAGAGAAGTGATTGTAGTTATGCACATTACAAACATTTGTGAGTTATTCCAGTCTCAATGCACTGCATGATTTTCTTTTTCCACAAGACCCTCCTCAAGAGACCTCGGTAAAGGAAATCATGGTTATTATTTGCCCGCATTCTCCAAGCAGCGCTTTGGGGGCAGCCATGGCCTGAAGGTTAGAGAAGCAGCCTTGGGTCGCCGGTTCTATTCCTGGGACTGGCAGGAAAAAATGTGAGGGGAGTGAGTGAATGAACAGCACTT
>JAOTRR010000001.1:15152202-15164194 GCA_028570945.1 Gogo arcuatus
TCTCTCTCTCTCTCTCTCTCTCTCTCTCTGTGTCTCTCTCTCTCTCTCTCTGTGTATCCCACTCTCTCTCTCTCGCTCTCTCTCTCTCTCTGTGTATCTCTCTCTCTCTCTCTCTCTCTGTGTTTCTAACTGCCTCACTGCCCCCCCCCTCTCTGTGTATCTCACTGTCTCTTTCTGTGTGTGTGTGTGTGTGTGTGTGTTTCTAACTGTCTCACTGCCGCTCTCTCTCTCTCTCTCTCTCTCTCTCTCTCTCTCTCTCTTTCTCTCTCAAATCTATATTGGCAGGATTGTATGCGTGCATCAATGTTGCCAAAGCAAAGGAAACACAATTACCTCATGGCATCACAGTTGAATATACAGGTTTGTATTTAATATTATTTTTACCACAACGCTGTTCAGTTCTCAGTTCTGATTGGTCAGAAGGTGCTGATTAATTCTTTATAACCGCAGCTCTGGGGGTCTTTTCCCCAGTTTTGGTGTTCCTAATAAAGTGGTTGGTGAGCATATAATCTCTACACCTTTACTCTTATTGCAAATTACAGGATATTTGAATATACTGTACATGAATCCACAATTTATCATTTTCTCCTCGATATCTAAACGCCTCACATCACTATTGTTAGCTAACGTAGTTTGCCAACTAACTGCTAGCAAATTAGCTTGCATCTGAAACAAGTAAACTTTAAACTTTAATTTGGAATCATGTCATATTTTCACCTGAAAAAGAAGCCATACTTTGAAATCGTCTTTGACTCGTGTCTCGTTAGCCAAATCGATTCTGCATCTGAAAGTTTCCTTCTGTCCTTTTCCCTCTCTCTCTCTCTCTCTCTCTCAGCTTCATATTACAGCTCCTTTAGTGCCACACGTCCACACATTTCCTCTCTGTCCATAAATCGCTCTCCTATACTTCACACACACACAGCATGCTAACCCGAGCAGCAGCACGTTAAACTTCATTGATCACCACTGCGCTCGTTTATCAAGTGAAAGTGCTGGTCCAGGACCGGTGTCATCTTAATCGTGTTAGTAACGAACTACAAAGCCAAAACTGATCTCGAATCAGCGGTGTTGCTTTGAGAGTTGCAATGGTCGTGACCCAGCATGAACGATGGCTTGCTGTGAGCAGTGAAACACCTTTGTGGAGGGAGAAGACAGGAGGCTCAGTGAAAGGACAATCCAATAACTGGGCCACTGAGAGAGTCAATTCTTCTGCTTTTTAATACGTCTCAGCGACAGAGAGACTGAAAATGCTGCTTTTATATGTTATAAATGCGAAGCTAATATTTGCGGCGTAAGGAGTCTACTCACTAGAGTAGCAGTGACACGTTTAAAGAAAGGAAAATACAATCAAACAGGACTTTGAGCTAAAGGTGGAAAAGATGATTTCTGACTTCTACAGCAGACGCTCCACATACTCTAAGACTAATATTAAACCGATTTTTTTTAAATTAAAAAGTGTGTTGTTATTTAAGAAAGAAAAATAAATAATCATTGATAATCATTGGTAAAGTTTTCTGTGAGGAAATGTTTTTTTGAACATATATGGAAGGAGTCTCCAGTGTCAGAAGAGTGTAGAGGAGTTTGCATGTTCTGTTTTCTCTATAACATGACAAACTTAATAGCTTGAAAAGAGAGAGAGAGAGAGAGAGAAAAGAGGGGCTGGTGAGGGAACAACTGTTTATATCTGCTGTAACATAAGTGATCACAGGACCTAACTAAACATTAAATGTAGCTATAAACAGATAAAAAGTACAGCATGCCAAATTGTAACCATAGGCAATATTCTGTTGTATAAGTGGAATAAAACACTCAAATAACCCTCCCCCCCCCCACTGCCCCAAATGGTTTACTCTCGCACAGCTTCACTCACACATCAAAGAGAGTCAAATGCATGACAAATGAATCAGATGCTGACACATGAATCAAATGCTGATTCACTTCATGTCCTTCATGCACTTCAGTCCCTGTTGTACTGTATGTGATGAACAGAACTGGAGAATCAGAAAGCCAAAGTGATGAATTTTCAACAAAAGAATATTTTTTAAAAATCTCCGAATGTTCATCTTGAACAATCGACTCGAGGAGTCGATTCATTCAGAAATGACACAGCTATTATTTAAGCTTCATTTTAACCCTTGCTATGACATACTGTTGCAAGAAAGAGAAAAAAGGAGAAGTGCACAGATATATTATTTAGACATGTAAAAATGGTGGAAAATGACGTGTGAGAAAAGAAAGAGATTAGAGAAAGGTACGAAATCAGATTCTATCTCAGTGAAGAACCATTTTGAGAGATGAGGAAACAAAGCTTTAATGTTTCATCTAGCAAAACTCTGTAATCTACATTTACATCAAACCAAACAAGGTGCGCTATGGGTTTTCTATAGCCACTAAGGTACATACAGTAGTTGGTACACTGCCTCTAGTATTCTCTAGTATGTTTTGAGACACCATTACAAAATACAGAGTGGAACAATGCACTATATACATAGTGAATAGGATAGTTTTGGGATATTATGAAACACTAGCAAGCCCTGTTGCTTGGATCTGCTTTAGTTTTGATTCTTTATTCATCTAGCCACCATGGTGTAATGGTGATGTAATGCAATCTAAGCGTTCCTCTTTTGTTCTTTATAAATCCACTTCAGCTCACAGTGGTACAGTCTGAGCCTCTCATTCACCGAGCTAGCCTTTGATGTTGCGTAAGTAATATATGCAGATTTCATTTCACAGCCCTTGAATGGAGAACCGTTGGATATTCAAGTGAATGAATTTCAGACAGGCAACGTCAGACAAGAAACCTCTAGTGAGGAGCTTCTCTCTAATCAGTGTATCCGTCTTTACCAAGGAAACCTCGTCCAAGATCTCCCTTTGGGATTTAGGAACTGCCATGGTGTACTAATGATCTTGGAGGAAATCCCTCTGTCCTGGAGCAACGTGGTGATTAGAGCTGCAGGGGATCTGAGATTCCCTAGGGATTAATACGCATCCGTTTGGGAATAACTCTAGCCGTGTTGATGAGCTGAGTGTCTTGAGGGTTGCAACCTTTGTGGCCTAATCGATTAGTTAGTTAGTTAAGACGTCAGTGTTCCTTAAGGATCTTATCACTGTCGGAAGAAGGAAGGTTTAAATATACACTCAATCCAGGTGTAGGTTATTTTCTATAACAATACATCCCAAACTGTTTTATTCACTACATATTGTACATATTTTTTACTTGTAAGTGTCATTTCTTCTAATGAAAATATTTGAGAGTTTCATTTGTGGTTTTAGCAGCCTGGTGCTTTCATTAGGAATGCAGGCACATTTCATTCACGCCTGTCTGACAGGCTTGATAGCACAACACAACAGCTGGTAATTATGGAAATGCGAGGGAGAGACACAAAATGAGGCGCTCTGGCAGTTTTTTTAGTAGTACACACATTAAGGCTGCAGTGCTGCAGATTGGTCATTCAGCTTTAGTGGGCTTATATAGAATTCGTGACAGTGTGTGTGTGTGTGTGTGTTAGCAAATTAAGTTATTTCTTAATGGAATCTCTTTCTCTTAGAAATCTCAAAGGCATTAGCTATTAAAGATGACTCGTATCTTTCTGGGAATCAAAAACACTTGCTAACAAAGTAATGGGCTACAACATTTACATGATTGCTCAATCGTGCATTTTTTGCTCCACGGAAAATAGCTATGTTGCGACATGAATTGCCAATCCATCGCAACTATAATGAGAATTAGAGCAGACATACAGACAGGCAGAGTAATATAAAACAGCATTCCCTGAAGTGAATCTCATCGTTATCCAAGTAGAACGCTGCATTAGCTCCAGAGTAATTGAGTTCTGAAAATCTACAGTATTGGACCAAATTGGACTGATGGATCTCATATCTCAGGTCACTCTCGGGCATCAGGATCACTCTCCGTGACTCAGTCTTCTCAGACTTTCACTCCTCCATGCTTGACTTGGAGATCAATTTGCAGCTTGAGCTTAGAACAGAATATTAATATGGTGAAGCTGCTCCTGTAGCACTTCTTCTCTCTGTTCTCCCGACCCAGATCTTTCTTCCCCCAGCTATCTCCATCAGTCCCATCTCTCTGGGGTTGGGGAAGCAGAAGCATACCATCTCCAGCAACCAATCAGTGCAGAGTTTCATCACAGAGGAATCTCAAGCCTGGCAGAGACAGCTGAAGGATGCTCAAAGAAATGTTGCCCCAAATCCCACACCAATTCCAGTCTGTTTCTCAGAGAAGTCAGAGGAAGATGTTGCTCAGTATCATGTAGAAGTGCCCAGGTCCATCTTGAAGGTCTGTGATCTGTGGCTCTACTTCCTCTCTGGTTTTCCTCTGTATGGTTACTTGTTGCTGTGGTGGTACCATCAAGGGTACATCTTTTGTATATTTGGAATGTGTCTTTCTACTAATAACAAATATAATGCACATTTAAACCTCATTTAGTGTGCAGAATCTGGACTGGCATCCGATTCAGGGTGTATAACTGCCTCATGCCCAGCATTCCCGGGATCGACCATGACCCTGACCAGGATAAAGAGCTTACTGAAGATGAATGAATGGTTGATGTACATACAGTAATTAGACCTTAAGGCAGCACAGAGGATTCTGAGCTTGGGTAACTTACTGAACCTGGGCAGTGGTGGCTCAATGTTTAAAGCTCTAGGTTACTGATCAGAGGTCAGGGTTCAAGCCCCAGCACCACCAAGCTGCCACTGTTGGACCTTTGAGCAAGGCTCTTAACCCTGTCTGCTCCAGGGGTGATGCATCATGGCTGACCCTGTGCTCTGACCCCAACTTCCTAACAAGCTGGGATATGCAAAGCAAAGAATTTCACTGTGCTGTAATGTATATGTGACAAATAAAGGCTTCTTCTTCGGCCTGTCTGTTCTCCTTTTGGGTTACCACTGGGTTTTCTGGTTTCTTCCAGTTTTCCCCACCTACTAAAAACTGCTGGTAGGTGGATTGAAGTCCCTAATTTGTCCTAGGTATGAACAAGTGTACAAATGTATGTGTGCATGGTGCCCTACGATGAACTGCTGTGTATTCCGAGCTCATATGCAGTGTTCCCAGGATAGGCAACGGATCTACCACAAACCTGACCAGGATAACCTGGTTATTTAAGATGAATGAATGAATGAATCCTTAGACTTTAAGAACTATTGTTGCACCATGTATCTTTTAGAATAATGATGCAAAAGACATACACTTGACTGTACGACTCCACTAGCAGACAAAGGTACAGTTTATTTTAGTATCCTTTTCTTCTGAGAGAGAAATTGTAAACCAAGGTTTCTAAAAATGATATATTTCATGGTGATACTCACATGGTGTGATGGACGGAGCACTTCTGTCCCGATCGATAATGTTATATCGCAGACTTGTCAAATTGATTTGACTTTGAATCGGTTCTTCATGACGCAAGATAAGAGACATGAACAAGGCACGAGCATCTCTTCTATCCAATTCTTTCACTACGCTCCTGTCTCCTTTAAAATAATTAGATTTAAGACTGACTGACTGACTGGATGAAAGTGGATGGCAGAAGCAGATGGTACCGTAACACTGCACTATTACATCAGCATTAATAATGCAGACACCAGGCCGATGGTCCTTGTCTCCAAGTTAACAGAAGGAAGATTTGGCAGTGTCCTGTTCCTGGAGGGTCAAGCATTTGTACTCTCATCATTTCCTCCAGAACAGCTCTGACCCCTCAAGTCTACTGAGGCCTCCTGAAATGCCAGCACAGCACGATTTCCTGTTTGCCTTGCACTTTTCCATCTCACTTTTTAGATTACCGAACTGGCTTAGACCCACTTTCTCTAATCTCTTCCCCATTACAAATGAAACAAGAATGTGGATATTCCCTCAACTGACCAACACCATAAGCCTCTGGCCTCACTAGAAATATTACATATTAAATCAAGAAACCATATTCAAGTAGAAAAGATAAGAAGGGTGGCCATAAAACATAAGCCTCATGTGTAATTATATGGTGCATTAGTTACATTAGACATCAGAATGGGGATTTTGGGATCAGTGTCAGCGTAATCTTTGAAACAAAAGTATCTTTGATCCCATTTCTCACCTGGACATTTCATGCATTGTGTATCTGATTTATTTCTTCAAAAAATTTTGTTGTCATATCTTCAATTACCCAGATTAAAATCCAATTTCTGTATCACATATAATATGCAAATAAGCTCTTAACACTTTTTGGATTTTAGTTTTGGATTTTTCTCCCAGTTTGCTCATTTTGCCAACTTTCTAATACTTGGATGATCTTAACACTTGACTGCCAAGTTCCTGTGTTGTTTCTTGTTGGCACTTGTTTTACACCAAAGATGGTCTTTGAAACAAAAATAGCCATCTGAAACCCACTAACCTTGGAAGTTATGGACCAATTGACTTTTTCATAGGTTCAACATCCATAAAAAGTAAAAACCAGACTCATTCATTGACTTTCACAAAACAAAGAATTTCACTTGATATGTAGCTATGTTTCAATATAACATCCATCCATCCATTATCTATAACACTTATCCATCAGGGTCATGGGGGGAAGCTGGAGCCAATCCGAGCTGACTTCTGTTGAGAGGCGGGGTTCACCCTGGGCAGGTCGCCAATCAATCACAGGGCTAACACAGAGATGAATAACCATCACACTCACATTCACACCTATGGGTAATTTAGAGTAGCCAGTTAACCTAATCGAGAGACACGAGATGACATTCAAGGTGAAAGTTGTGGAGCATGATCATATACACATCCGCTTCTTTTAGCCTGTATTAATACGTTAAACTAGCTAACCAGTTAGTCAAAGGTTATTATATTATGTTATCTACCACTTTTTAACCTGGTAGTTAGATTTCTGGGTTTCCAAAAAAACGGGACTGGGAAGTTGCTTCATGTGTTAGATAATAGATTTTTGATTTGTCCACATCTGTAATGTGTCAGATGGCATTTTTATTCCTTATATCTGCACAGAAGGGAGGATTTACAGTTCCATAACATGGATACAATGCATCTCAGACCTCTGAGGAAAAAAATGTACTAATCTGTACCTTTCCTTCTTACTGACATGGTACCTTCAACATGGTACACCTTTTGTATCTACAGTATACTGTATATATTTCATCTGGAAACATAAATATAGTGTACATTTAATAATAACTTGAGGTACATAATCTGACCCACTGTTGTACCTTTAGTTTAATATGTGTTCAGGCTACATTCACAGACCATGTTGAAGTGCCACAAATGTGTTTTTCTCACGACTGTGTCGACACAAAGTCAGCTACTTTCGTATGTGGTCTTAGATCAGATGCATATCCGATGTATAGCCATGCAACATGAACGAGAACAGTCATAATGGAATTAATGTGGTTTTTTCCCAGCAAGCGTGTACATGTCATGGCAAAACAACGATGGAGGACACAAACGGTTTAGTCATAATTTAGTCATGGCCAATTCACACCCAATAGACAGCTCTCCCCTATCACACGAGAGCTACCAACCAGGGAGGGCGAAGGCTATCACATGCTTCCTCCGAGTCAACCACATCTTTTTGAAATGCATTGTCAGGAGGCAGCGTAACACACTCTGAGCACTATCCGCCCACCTCCGCATGCATGAGCTCACAGATGCCCATGGTTGGCTAGTGTCATCTTTGTCAGGCTACATTTATGACTCCTGAGATACCAGTGATCCTGACTCCTTCTGCTCTGATTCATCCTGTTGCCTCACTACTTCTTGGAGCCTCGTACACCAGAAAATCATTCGCTACTGCTCAAGATAGCTCCACATGGACAGCCTAAAGATCACCATGGAATTACTGTGGATGGTACCACACAGACACTGTAAAGACGGCTGTGGATGCTCTTCCTTGGCTAGCCTAAAGACATCAATTGCTAAGAACAATTTAAACTCAAGTCTCTCATTCAGGACAGTTAATACTGTAACTTCAGCTTGATACAATAGACTTAAAGTTAAAACTCTAATGATGCTGTCAAGTTCCTGTTAACACAATAAGCACCTTTTTTTTTTGGACTCTATACAGTTATAGAAGAGAAATTATTTATAAAGGCACTATCTGGTTTCACCCAGATGAGGATGGGTTTCCCTTTTGAGTCCGGTTCCTCTCAAGGTTTCTTCCTTATGTTGTTTGTCGCTTCTGGTTTGCTTATTAGGGATCAATCTAAATTTAAAATATAAAATTTTATATCCGGATTTCTATAAAGCTGCTTTGTGGTGATATCCATTTTTAAAAGTGCTATACAAATAAAATAGAATAAAACTGAACTGACTTTACTATATTCAGATTTACTTGTTATTTGGGTCAGGCAATACAGGAAACATCCTACTGAAATTGAATAATGTAATAAAACAATTGTCCAAGAAATCCGTATGTGTATGCAGTGAGTGTCTAGGTGTATCAGAGGTGCTCTTACCCTCATTACGCTGGATGTTGAGCTGGTTTATCTGCTCGGTGAACTCGTTCTCCTCTATCGTCTCTGTTCTTGGCACGGACAGCGAGAAGCGGCGCTTGAAGTTCTTCATTTTGTTCATTTCTCAGTGCCCCGAACTCCTGAAAAGACAAGAACAAGAGGTCTTTTTATTCACTGCTGCTGAACAGCATGGTGATGAACCTTTGCTGACCTTCTTGTGTCTTTGATGTCAGATCGTAGTTATTATAAACAAAGTTTTAGTGCAGGCTACGTTTTTTTTTTTCTGCTTTCCCTTCACTTTCTAGTGAGTAAAAAGTTTTCCGAACTTGAACGAAAGGTCTTGTAACGCTGAGGTGAGCATGTTCTCTAGGATGGAGATAGACTTTGATATCTTCACGACTATGAGCTGCTTCCAAAAGGTGGTGGAATAACTGAACACCTGAATACAATAAGGCTGCACTAAAAAAGAGGTCACTGCACATAAGATTGACCCTATAGCACTGCTGAGAAGCTGGTATAAAACACAAGTTAAATCATTCCACTTTCCTTCTTGTCTTCCTTTGGATTTTTTTTTACCCCTCAGTGTCATGTGGCAGAGTTGACCGGAGGCCGAGCTGCTAGAACTGATTCTTTGCTGTTAAATTCTCAGTGCAAGTCATGTGTTTTGCTTAAGTAATTATTCTGAAATCAAACCGAGACACAGAGGAACTGCTCTTTATCTCCAATTAGTGTCACATTGCTACACTAAAATATGTGGCATTAACTCTTGCTTCGAATGATTTCTATCCCTCCAATTACTCCCTGAAATGATAAACTATGACAATACCTAATGTCCATCCCTCTCTCTCTCTCTTTCTCTCTGTCTTATCTTTTAATCTCTCCCTATCTCTCTGTGTCTATTTGGAAAATATTATCCATATTATCCTAACCACTTCCTTCTTTAATCGCATCATAAGGAGTAACATGTATAAACACACAGGCTCGTGACTCGTTTCCACTATATGATACAGTAATGTTTTATTTTGCTAACAAGCAATGACGGCAGAACTGTTAATTTTTATTTTTATTTTTTTTACAAATTTTATTTCTCAAAAGAAAACATATCAAACAATGGCATTCCTGGGAAATCTTGGAAATACATTGGAAATCTGAAACAGCGTAATCAATTGCTGAAATTGTACAATAGCGCATACAACTTAAATTTAACGTCGAGGAATGTGATCAATGTTGAAGATATAAAAAAAAAAGCAACAACAAAAAGAAAACAATAGGCTACTAGAAAGCTATAAGCAGATACAAATTTACAAAGCTAAAAATTTGTACTTGTAGGCTGTAAGTAGACAGACAGCTAGCAACAGTGAAAGAAATATAACAATGGTACAATTTCTAAACATTTCTGATGACCTCTTTAGTTGTAGTAAGTCAAACTCTGGAAATGTCTGGATCTAGACACACAACAATGTGTCTGTGTGGCTAACATTCAAGTTGCTAACTTGCTAGCTAATTAGCAATCTGTTCCCACACTAATCAATGACCTGCTCAATGATTTTTTCCTTGCTTAACACTTTTTTCTTGCCTGCCTTTCTCAAATGTCTTGATATGTGTAATAGAGTTAAAAACTACATCTCACAATATATCACAGAAGCAAGGATTAAAACATGCTGTGTCATGCTATTATAGGAAAGCAATCAATGATAGTGTAGAGTTATTATTTTCCTATAACAGCACATCCTGATGTGTTTTATTTCATTTAAAATGCAGCAGTTTTCCAGCGATTACATTTTTAACTTTCACACGTTGTACAATTCATCCATTTAATTTAATGAACATTCATGAAACAAGGTAGTTCCTGTTATCAAAAATTATGTTATAGTTTCTATCTATTTTCTCTTCCTGTCTTAAAGTTAATATAACAACAACAACAACAAAGCAGCTTGTCATGTGACCAAGATGCAAAGAAAGCTTAAACTCCTGAACACTTTCCTGTGTCGTAAAAGTTAAAGTTACAACTTTAACGCTGACTGTGAGAAAGCACTAACACTGGAGACTCCTTCCTTAAATGTTAAATAAACGTCTCTTTACAGAAAACTTCACCACATCAACAATTAGATGGTCCTGTAAATTAGCTGCTACTATAGAGCCAATAACAACTGCATTGATTAGCCTTAATCAATAACTTAATCAACAGATTTGTGGAATAAGACGCTTCTCCTCCATCCCTCTCCATTTACATTAGTCACTCACAAATCCCTGTTCATCATGGCATGCGTGCATCTAGATGACTTTGCGGCACCGGAGGCAGAGTGACTCAGTGAGATGACTTTCTCAACGGCGGGGATCTATTAATAAGGCATGTAGTGAGCCAAAAGGACTGGTGGCATATGGAGAATGACGGAGTGCGTTCACGATGTGGGAAGCTTTGATTCACATCAGACCAAGTGGCTGGTCTCTGTGGACTGAGCACGAGCTGAACAAGACGCAGAAAAGCTGGAGAATCTGAAACGTAATCCAAGAAGAAAGCTCAAGAATACCCAGGGTTTTCTGGAGGATCTTTTTATGGATATTTGTGAAATTTGGATTTGTTGTTAAGTATAGAGGTGTTTACAACAGAGTGTAGAAAAAACGTGATTGAATTATCCGTGCAATGTGGATATTGTTGAGGGAAGAGTGCAGGAATTTCAGTAAATGATTAAATTGATACAATTCTATAAATATAGTGTGATATACAGTACTGTATATAATTTATACAGAATTATACTCCTGTACATTGAGTTAGTGCTTAATACAGTAATATGGATGTAGCGTGGATACCTAGAGCACAAAACTTTTAAATGGGTTATCTGTCTTGGAATTGGCAATATAGTGTGAAATTGGCAAACTAATATTGTGTGTGTTAAATACACCTGGAAAAAAAATAATTCATGGATCAGCATTGAAATTATGGGCAGAATTTCCATCCATCCATCCATCCATCCATCCATTATCTATACCACTTACCCATCAGGGTCATGGTCGAAGCTGGAGCCAATCCCAGCTGACTTCAGACAAGAGGCGGGGTTCATCCTGGGCAGGTCGCCAATCTATCAAGGGCTAACACAGAGACAAACAACCATCACACTCACACTCACACTCATGGGCAATTTAGAGTAGCCAGTTAACCTAATCTGCATATCTTTGGACTGTTGGAGGAAACCAGAGCACCTAGAGGAAACCCACTCAAACACGGTGAGAACATGCAAACTCGACACAGAAAGGCCCTAGTCGGCTGCAAGGTTCGAACGCAGAACCTTCTTGCTGTGAGTCGACAGTGTTTTTGTAAATGTACATATTTCTATTTAATGAGTTTAACATAAACCTGCTGTTATTTACCTATTAAATTTTGTTGAACTTAAACCCTTAATTTAAATATGTCCAATAATTATCCATGAATTATTTTTCCAGCTTGTGATGCCACAACATAGCCTCACTGATCTGAACCTATCACAATTTAATATGCTATTATTATTATTATTATTATTATTATTATTATTATTATTATTATTAT
>JAOTRR010000001.1:15200952-15215358 GCA_028570945.1 Gogo arcuatus
TGTTTGTTTGTTTTCTTAATAAACACCTTTCCTGCACTTACATCCGCTATCAGCCCCTATATATGACAGTGTGTTACGAATGCGCTAGGATGCAATTTATACATTTCTTAGTTGATAATGTGTTCTCCTTCATGTGGAGGTTGTATAAATGACATGAATGTAAAGGAGAGAGACAGAACATGAGTGACATTTGCATATACCAGCTTGTTAGGAAGTCAGGGTCAGAATGCAGGGTCAGCCATGATAAAGCCCCTGGAGCAGAAAGGGTTAAGGGCCTTGTTCTAGAGCCTTTATTTTACAGCTTTGTTAGCAGTGTAGGTGGAGCATTGGTCTCATAATCTGAAGGTTGTGAGTTTGATCCTCACATGAGGCAGTAGAGCCTTTTTTTTCCTTTCTCGAGCCTAAAGGTTAGAGAAGTAGCTTTGGGACCAAAAGGTTGCCAGTTTGATTCCCTGGTCCAGCAGGAAGAATGTGTGGGTGGCCAGAGTGAATGAACACTTTCCACTCTCTCTACATCCATGGCTGAAGTGCCCTTGAGCAAGGCTCAAACCCCTGACTGCTCTGGGTATGTGTGTGTTCCCTGCTTCATATGGGTTAAATGCAGAGAAATAATTTCAGTGCTCTAATAAAGGCTTAAAATTCCTAAAATTGGAAATGGCTTGATCCCTTAACCTTCTGATCAGTAACTCAAAGCCTTTAACCACTGAGTCACCACCACCACATCTGAACCCATGGCTCAGGTGCTGCAAATTGTATTCAAGTGTAAACTTAAGCACTAGTTCCTCCTCCTCATTATTTTTCATTTTAGAACGTCCGCATTTCACCATCTCTAACACTCAGTACACTCGATGTTATTCTTGAGCCATTTGATGTAATCGGTGTGGACATGATGGATTTTTTTAATGATATTTTAAACAAAAATCCATATAAACAATATGGAAGAATCCAGACCAAAAAAAAAACCCCAAACCAAACATTCTTTCTTTTAAATATTCCTCCAATCTTTATTATGAAGCCAGACAGCATAGTGTGAAAGTCAGGACATCTCCCAGTCTGCCTCTCAAGGAGTGTGTTCCTTAATCTCGATCGTGACTCCAAGCTCCCGTGTCTTTGCTCTGTTCTCTGCTGACAGCACGTCGGATAAAAGCTAGGAGCTCTGGCAGGCTGCCATGACAAGGATGTCAGCTGTGCTTTGAATTATGCACGTTCAAGCCTTAATAAAGGGGCTAGGAATTGATCCTTTAAAGAAAAAGTAGAAGATGATGATGACAGAAAAGACAAAGGCCAGAAAGAGATGAAAGGAAGCACGGTTCCTGTGAAAACGAAGGTCTATTCATGTGTCGCTCTGCCATTAAATACTGCAGTGTTCGTTCAGAGGTGGCATCGTCAACGATTAGCAGTGGAACGGTACGTATGATGGGAAAATCTAGATGGTTCCTACAGTCAATCCAGAATTATTGCCATCCTTCAAGACAGCTGGTAAAAATGAGTGGCCTCTCTTTCAAAAACTATTAGATGCGACTTCCATAAAAATAAACTCTTCCTGACAGCAAACTACAAGATCTTCTGAACTTCTCAGTTGCACCAAACCTCATCGGAATCAAGTTTTGAAGGAATATAACCAAACCTAAGTTGTTTTTCCTTCATGCCGTCAACATATTTGGTGAAAAATGCCAATACTTATTTTCCCTGTGAGGTATGCAAGATGGCTGCCATGAATATCCTTCATTCATGTACATTACAGATGCATATGATATGGACAGTATAGTGACGACGAGATACAAAACAGACCAAACCAACTACAGAAGGGTTTGAATATCAGCACAAAACAGTTCAGGGTTAAAAATCTCTCAGACCAATTTTGTGGATCTTCAAGATTAGTAAATACTTTTAAATGCAAGGTCATAGTTCGCAATTTGATCATGGTGATGGTGGAAATGTGTAAAGAGAAGCTAAGACAGCTTGTCCAATCAAGCCATAAAGTGTACCAAAATAGTTAGCATTAAAAATTTGACACTAAATATTTTACAAGACAGTGGCTGTGTCCGAAACTCAGTGTCACAGTCTACATCACATGGGGGGCTGGTGGCAGACTTATGCTGCGTCCAAGAACTTTCGACTTCTGAAAAATGTGTGTTCACTTGATCAACTCGGAAAACAATACAGATGCCAGCAACAACATCTGTCGTCTCACCTGCATGGCCTCTGAAGTATGTTCACGTTGCATTAATATACTTACACTTATTATTATTATTACACTTACTTACACTTTATTATAGTAATTAGGCCTATTTATAATTATTTATTATTATATTATAATTATGTTACATTATTTAATTATTTATCTTACTTACTTACTTAGTTACTTACTTACGTGCATATATTATATGTCGGAGCTTGTATTTTTCAAATTTCTGGTGTATCATGAACGCAGCATTACATGCAAAATTCACGCCTTTGAAATCACCGCATTGCATCATGGGACGTACTGCATACGATTTACTACTTTTCCACCAAGATCAGTACACGAGCAGTATAAAATCCAGTAAGGATTTTCGGACACAGCCAACGTTAAACAACAGAAAGTGGTTTTGGCTCTCTCCTGCCCTCTAGTGGATGTAACTTTTAATTCTCCTGATGTATATAAGGTACGCAGGTGAGCATGTGAAGTGTAAGACTTAAGACTTGGTCGTAGCACAAAAATGGCCAACTCAGTCTCTGGATTTGAACCTTTTTGAAAACCTGAATTGTCTACAAGCACAAATTCAAGAATATAACAGTGATTCAGTTGTTCTTCATCAAGGAGACAAGAAGATGATCTACAGATTTGTTAAATGTTACAGGAAAAGCCTCAGTGCTGTTCTTCTTTCCAGAGAAGATTCATCAGCAGGGTGCGAATAATAATTTTGAAAGCAATATTCTGCAGAAAATTCACACTTTAGCTTTGAGTGTTCAAACGTTTTCTTCATGTGGCCCAGTTTTCAGAGAACCTCTGACTGGAGCAGGTGAGCAAAGCAAAGCAAAGCAAAGCAAACTGCATCTTAATTTAACTTTTGTCCCATTATCAGTAGCATTAACGTTATTATAAAGTGTAAGACAACAATTAATTGTGCACCTATTTAGTCTTTTGTTGGTCAAAATTTTTGGCACTTTGTGTCCATTTTCAGTGAACTCGGAACAGTTTCCATTTCCTTGAGAGAAAGCGATAGCAGTGCATCAGTGCACCTTTCCATCACCACGAGCATGGGTTAAAATATTAGGCCTAGTACTGTGAAATGCAGGAAGGGGGCGGGGCTTCCATAGAGAGTCAGTTAAAGGTGCATTAGGTTAAATGAGTCTCTTCTTTTTTTTCAAGGTTCGACATTTCAAGGATTCCCAAATGATTCCCGACGTGGGAATGATGAAGCTCCGCCCCCAGGACCTTAGGTGGCCAGTTATTATGTACAATCTCACACTTGGAGTATTTTGGAATACAGGGAGGAAAATTTCAATTTGCGAGTCCCCAAATATTTTTGTTCTGGCAAAAAGATCCTCTGAGACGTGATGGAGCCGTGCTGCTAATTTCAGCGAGTGAAACTTTCTTCTTTCCCTTAACTGAGATATTTTTATGCAAATCATAAAGACAGAAATCAAAACTAAAATGCACCATGATGAGAAATATTTCAGTCTTGCTCCAGTCATACTTGAGAAAAAGCTGCCACGTTGTAATAGTGAAGAGCTTTAGTATGTAACGTAATGTGATGCCATTTCCTTCGTACATTTTGAATCTATAGAAATAACTCAGCATGAAGCATAAAGAACATGACACCACCTTTTCTCTACACAGTTATGATTTAAAGTAATTGCTATGAGCTGTTTTTTCCCTGCCAAAAGCTAGCTAGTCGCCTTACAGTACACAGTACATTATGAAGATAAAATCCTGCGCTCGGTGTCTGGGTTTTGCGATCATGCTGTGTCATTTGGCTGCGTTGGTGGTGGTTCTAATTAAAGCAAGAAACTTGCGCCTTATTATAGCGTGCTTGCTGCTGTATGCCTGCTAGCGTGTGAATGGCCTGAACGGTGAGATAATTATTGCAGTCTTCTCTGAAACACTCCTTTACTGTTTTATCAGTGGGAAGAAAGATGAAACACCGCCTCTGGAGACAGCGAGGCATTCAGATCCATCTGTAGAAAGTTTTTGGCAGTTGTATACCAAGATACAGCATGATGATGTTCGGAAGTGTGTGCACCTCAAGCATAAACAGTGTGAGGCTTCACAGAAGTGAATTTGTATTTTTATTATTATTATTATTATTTTTGTCTGAGCTCCAATTTCCCACTACACTCAAATTGTATTCACTGTTACTATTTTATCCTAACGACTTATTTTTTGCTTGTTTTATTTATTTATTTATTTATTTTAGAATTATTATTAATTTTTTTTTACAATTTCGATTACATTTTTATTTCCTCTATTTTGTGCTTCTTCCCTTATGCTGTTTTTCCCTCATACTTATATACGTTTACCTGTATTTATTTTATTTACTTCCTCAAGATATATTACACAAATATGTGCAAAATATACCCATATAAGCAATTAAACACTAGGCATCATGCTGTTATAGGAAAATAATCAACAATGAGGTGGGGTGATGAAGTGCAATTACTGCATCCACGTTGAAGTTGATTGTTTTCCAATAACAGCACATCTCTAAGTGATTTCTGCACTTGCATCCTCCTCTAGCATCAATACCTATCAATACTGTAACTCATGGATGCAGCGGAATTCCAAAGAATAATAGCCGAGGAAGACAAGCAGCGGCAGCTGGACTGAGCTGAGACGAGGAGAGGGCAATTCCGCGCCTGACTTTCTGTTTTGGATCCCTTGGAGAGGATTCGGACTCCAAAAAGAGGAAAAGGGAGGTGGTGGAGGACGCAGAGGACAAGCCCGTGGAGGTTAGAGCCAAGAGGGTGAAGAGGGAAGTTTTGGTAGAGGGGGTTCCTGACCCTGCTGGAGCCATCTCCCACCCTCCCTGTCCCACAGAGGATGTCATTATGGTGCACGGTTTTACCATGGGCATCACTCTGTCTTCCTGTTCCGCCCTCGACATCACAATGCCCAATGCTACCCGACTCCACTTCAGACGTCACTCCCCCTCCCTAGTCCGCTTCGGAAGTCTCTCCACCTCCCTGCTCGGCTTCAGACATACTAGCTCCACCCCAGGCGTCGCTCTGCCTCCCTGCTCAGCTTTGGACATCCTTTCGTCTCCCTGTTCTGTCTCAGATGTGGCTTTTCCCCCTTGCTTCGCTGTGTATGTCACCCCCCTCTTGCTACACTGTTGATGTCACTCCCACACTTGTGCTTCATGGAGAGCGTCACTCCCCCTTCTGGCCTTGTGGTCATCACCGCTCTCCCCTCATGATTCGTGGAGAGCTTCCCTCCCCCCTCTGACTCTCCCCCTCAGGGCTTTGCCTTGGAGGTTGTGCCACCCCCAGCTACATGGAGAAGACTGGTTCCACTGCTGGCATTGCTTTGGGTTGGGGACCTCGTCATGGTCAAGGTGGGCGCATCAGGGGCTGCGCCTTAGTTTGGGAATCTGTCATGTCAGTGCTAAAAGCAGCCCTGAAATACTGGACTACACTACCCATCAGCCACTGCACCCAGTCACATGCCCCTGATCATGATCACCTGCACCTTGTTTAGCAAATTAGTCACATTATTCAAGTTCCTGTTTTTGTTTGTTTCATTGTCAAGCTTCTGTTGCTATTATTCCACGTAGTGTTTGGTCTTGTTCATGCTTGTTGATTGTTTTGGTTTCGTTCATACTCCTCATTCTCATGTGTATTGTTATCTTCATGGTTTATTTATTAAAAGGAATTCTGCACTTGCATCTGCCTCCAGCATCCTTACCTAACAGGAAACAGTCATTTCCTCACCGGTCTCACCAGACACAGTTTGTCATGTTAGCGAGAAACCACAAAACTCCTCTTTCCTGAAGTTATAAAACTGTTACAAAATGCTGACACTGGAGCTGGAGACTCCTTACATAAATGTTAAATAAACATCTCTTTAGAGAAAACTTCACATTTTTAATCACCTCCACCACAGACGTCTCCGTGAAGGAGCTGTTACTATAGAAACGACAATGTATTAGAATGATCGTGTTAATATAAGCCTGTGATTTGCACAGCACTTTCTGACCAATCAGAATCGTTTTTTTGTTGTGCCAGTGAAACAGCTAGAGTTTTACTTTGGCGTTAAATTGATGGCTGTGTTAATGACACCCAGAGGTCCAGGAGTATTCCTTTATAGATAGTATAGAGGACATGAATTCACATCTGTGTTCATATTTCGTTAAATTGTAATTATGTTACCTTGAGTGTCATTAGTTTTGTCTTTGAACGCTTTGAGGATGCGGGGTGTTATTCTGCATGGTGCTACAGACTATAGGTTGAATGCCTGGAGGCACCTTGGGATAATGAATCAGCGAGGCATTATGCATGCGACTCTGTTGCTTCTGTGTACGGGAAGCATCCAGGGAGGGCCTTTTTGATGAAGGGGAATAGAGTGAAACACCTCGCTCTTAAACACACCTCCCTGTGTCTTTCATGCATCACTGGCCTTTGAGCTCTTTCTCACTTCCTCACTATCTCTGTCTCTTTCTCCTCTTGTCTCTCACCTCATCCAGCGTGCGCCGCAAACCCAATCAACAGCTCCGGCTGCGAGTCTGCTAGCAAAATGGCTGACCTCTGAGCATGATAAAGAGAAAGCGAGAGAGGAAGGGAAAGATGAATGACAGAAAAGAGGCACAGGGTCAGACGGAGATGGAACATAAAGTGAAGGGATGGAGGGTTTAGGCAAATGATGCTGCTGAAAGTAGAACGAAATAAGGAAAGAAGCAAAGAGTGAGGACATATGAGGATTTTTTTTTACTCTTTTTTTTTGCGAGTACTCGATAAAGTCACAGTTGTATAAACAGCAGCACAGATGTTTGTGGAAACTTTATGCATTAGGATAAGAGACTAAAAAGAAAAAAAATGCAATCATATTTCAGGTATTTCATCTGTTCCATTATCTGGCTGTCATAATGAGATTGGGGATTTTCAGACTAGACACCTATTTTCAATTTTCAGCTCCCTGAGTACGACGCCATCGATTTCACACTATAACCTGAGCACGGGGGGAAAAAACCCGTCTTTAAGAGCAGTGCTAGTGCCTTTGCCTCAGGTAGATTTTTTTTAATAATCCAGATTTGCTCAACTCAAATGTCCATCTAACAAAACATATTCATCAAACTTTCATCCTTTTTTCATTTTTTTTCCAGATTGATTACATGACTGACACCAAGCTGCTAAACACTTTCTTTTTCTTCTCAAACTTGATGGAATTCTTTCTCCTCTTTTCATCTGACCACGTCTCACCTTTCAAAGTTGGAGCACTGAATTCAATTTCCGCAATCCCCCCTTCTCCCTCCTTGTCAGAAAGGCCCTCGATCCCCTACGGGGAATTGAAAGCTTTTTTTTTTCAATGGTGCCTTCTTTGTGCGGCAAAGAAAACGGCATCATCGCCTCACTTCTGCAACAAAACGCTCCTTTGTGTCGGAAGTGAAAGCCAGCCGTAAAGGGATCTCCACTAGATGGCATGGCAGTGTCGCGTCCCATCTCTCCAGCAGGAACTCACATATCTGCCCTGGAAAAGAGAAAAGCACAAAAAGAAGGACAGAAAATACACCACTCATACACTCGACGGGGATTATTATAACATTCTGGAATATCCTTTCCATATTTGATACAGTCACTGAGTATAATTTCTCTAAATGGTACAGATGTAGGCAAAAGTGTCTTTTTCAAAAGGTCATTTTTTTCACGTGATTGTGAGTATATACACTCACTGAGCACTTTATTAGGAACACCTGTACACCTAACTAATCAGCCAATCGTGTGGCAGCAGTGCAATGTTTCAGGTAATATTCATATCAACCATCACAATGGAGAAAAAATGTGATCTGAGTGATTTTGACCGTGGCATGATTGTTGGTGCCAGATGAGCTGGTTGCAGTATTTCTATAACTGTTCATCTCCTGGGATTTTGACACACAGCATTCTCTAGAGTTTACTCAGAATGGTGCAATAAAAAAAAAAAACATCCAGTGAACATTATTTCTGCAGATTGAAATGCCTTGTTGATAAGAGAGATTAATAAAGAATGGCCAGACTGGTTCAAGCTGACAGAAAGGCTACAGTAGCTCAGATCACCAGTTGTGGTGAGCAGAAAAGTATCACAGAATGCACAACACATCGAAGCTTGAGGCAAATCTGCTACAATAGCAGAAGACCACGTCGGGTTCCACTTCTGTGAGCCAAGAAGAGAAAGCCAAGGCTGCAGTGGTGCAAGATCACCAAAACTGGACAGTTGAAGACTGGAAAAACGTATCCATGACCCAACAGTCCAGGCTGGTGGAGGTGGTGTAATGGTGTGGGGAATGTTTTCTTTGCACACTTTGGGCCTGTTTATACCAATCAATCATCACTTAAATGCCACAGCCTATTTGAGTATCGTTGCTGACCA
This sequence comes from Gogo arcuatus, assembly GCA_028570945.1. Lineage (NCBI taxonomy): Eukaryota > Metazoa > Chordata > Actinopteri > Siluriformes > Anchariidae > Gogo > Gogo arcuatus. The sequence continues at coordinate 15,209,501 of JAOTRR010000001.1, forward strand.
TGTGCATCCCTTCATGGCCACAATTTACCATCTTCTAATGGCTACTTCCAACATCATAATGCACCATGTCACAAAGCAAAAGTCGTCTCAGACTGGTTTCAGGAACGTGACAATGAGTTCTTCAGTGGCCTTCCCATTCACCGGATCTGAATCCAATAGAACACCTTTGGGATGTGGTAGAGCAGGAGATTGGCAGCATGAAAGTGGACCTGAAAAATCAGCAGGAATTGCGTGATGCCATCACATCAACATCGACCAGAATCTCAAAGGAATGTTTCCAACATCTTGTAGAATCCATGCCATGAAGAATTGAGGCTGTTTTGAGAGCAAAGGGAGACCTTACCCAGTACTAGTATAGTGTTCCTAATAAAGTGCTCAGTGAGTGTATGTGCGATCACGTGGGAATCACATGAAGGTGCATTTCAACATGTTATGGAAAAATAAATGAATCATAGTGGGGTGAAAAATCATGTGAAAAATGAATCATTTGAGAAAAAAATCATATGAACATAAATGACTCATGTAGGGAAAAGAACCACATGAGTGCATGTGTAAAAATATAACATGAGAAATAAAAATGATATATAAAAGATTTAAAAAGATATACACATGATAATAAATGAATCGTGGGGGGAAAATCACATGTAAAAAATAAAAGAAATGAATCATTTAGGGAAAAGAATCACCTGAAAAAATGAACCATATGGGAATAATCATGTGAAAAATAAATGAATCATTTGATCAAAAAATCATGTAAAAAAATTGTGTAAAAATCAAAACAAAAAATCAAATGTGAAAAATAAATGAATCATGTATTAAAAAATCAAATGTGATTAAAAAAATAAAATATATGAATCATTTGAAAAGTATCATATGCAAAAATAAATTAATCTGGTAGGGGAAAAGAATCACATTTGAAAATGTATTTTAAAAAAGTGAAAAATAAAATAATCATATAAAAAATATGTGAATGTAGGGAGGGGCAAATCACGTGAATTTCATTATGTGATTATTTACATGTGAAGTTACATACTGTGTGGATTATTATATCCATCATAGTGTAACAAAAATGGCGGTGTGTCCTCAGTGACCCATGCACAGATGCCACACAATGACCTGAAATCAGCATTTTTGCTCCGCACATTGACGTTCCCCTTAAGCAATCTTCTCACACTAGCTCTCTGATGCAGAAAAAATGTAAACAGGCGAATATAAAGTATGCCAAATGACACCCTCGTCCTCATTTTCCATAACCATAACAATCCCGAACTGTCCGTTCGAATCATTCCAGAGAGTGCAGCATCCGGCTAAAGGCTATTTAATTTCACAGCTTATTCTCTGGTTGAAATTGATTCTGGCGAGGACCCGATCTGTGTGGCAGAATACAAATTCAGGCTTTCCACCGCCATCAATCGAGCAGCAGCCTAATTTGAGATGAGCCATTTCATTAAAACAAGAAATGTAAAAAAAGAAAAGAAAGAAAGAAAGAAAGAAAGGAAGAAAGAAAGAAAGCCGGACACTTGATTCGTCGTATCTGTAGAGGAGTGCTGTGGGATTATTAATGAACAGTTGAGAATTAAGTGTGTGCTGAACTGCAGCAGCGATGATGCTTGTGGTTGTTATTTTAAAATGACCTTCCAGTGCTAACGAGAACTGTTCTGCACCGTGACTGACCGTGAAATATTTTAATGGGTAGTTGTTTTTTTTGCCATCTTCTTTCCGAGGCTGAATATGATATAGACTCTTTTTCACACTTGCATTTTATTCCGCCACTCGAGGCCATTTGAGCTGAAAGTTTGGTGTGCTTGGTGAAATGTGTGAAAGATTTTAAGGTTTTCGAGCTCAGGAGCGGTCCACAGAAACAATCCATGTTCCTCAAATGGTCGTTGGAGGTGTGAAACGCTCTCAGTGCTGCATGACAACTAATGTGATTGGTTCAATTTGTTACAATACTTCCTGTGTTTACTTTACTTCTCCAGAACACATTACATTTCAGTTTAGCAGTTTAGTCACTTGCATCTACAAAAAAAAAGAAAAAAAGCTGCAATCCAAAATGCACTGCATGTTTGATTCACTTTCTGGAGTTGAGTCGATTCAGAGTCAACTCACTTGGAAGTGGACAGAGACCAGCTCACTCACATGCTCTCGGACCTGAGTGTGATTGCTGCCTAAAAAACCGACACTGTTGTTTTTCTTGACCAAAGTGTATTGAAAACGAAATAAAACACCAGTCTTGTACTCAGAATTTTGACAAAACTTTTTTTTCCATATTTGTGTGCTCAAATTTCAAATGAATTGAATATACAAACATGGTAAGAATAGCAGATTTTCTAGATTACCGCAACAGTTGAAGAACCCTGATAGGTTCAGAGGGGAGAGAGCAACGGTGTCATTTTTATACATTTTTCTCTGGGTACTTTTCTATTAGCAAACTAAATGCAATGTAATAGTTCTGCTGTCATCAGTCAAGGCCAATGTCAGCTCTTCTGCATTGTCTCTAATCAAAAAAGTCACAAAAAGCTCTTTCTGCAACACAAACAACCTAGAAATACACTTCAGGTGTAACCACTCACTCATTACCAGCTCATTCTCTGCGACTCCTCCTTGCATTCACAGCTGGAACTTGACCATGCCTTCACTGCTACAACATATAAAATGTCTGATGCATTAAAGTTACTCAAGAGGTTTATTTATGTTATTAAAGGCACCCACATCTTTCTGAAAGAAGCTTCTATCGTTAAGCCATCACGCATCTAAAAAGCAAAATGGAACTGAATACATTTGATTGTGGAAAGAAATTGAGGAGAAATGACAATATGAACAGACTAATAATAAAAATACCTAAACTAATATTCGAAATTCAGTACGTAAGGAATAAAACACTTGGAGGTGTGCTGTTATAGGAAAATAATCCATGCTGGGGTGGTGTGATGTGACCTGATGTCAAACAGAGTTACTGCTCCCACCTTGAAGTTGATTAATTTCCAATAACAGCACATCCTGAAGTGTTTTATTCATAATACACCACAGCAATTTGTCAATGATTACATTTTTCAGATTTGTTCAATCGTGACATGTTATACTTTCTATCCATTTATAGTAAACCTCGATATATTGGTATATACCTTTAATGTTCATGCAGCAAGTTACTTCCTGTTATCACTTATGATATAGCAGCTATAAACAGACATTCCATCATCAGCCTGTTGTTTCTGTTACAAGCAGAACTTGAAAAATTATTCAACGCCTTCTGATTTGAGAATTCAAAACTACTGTGATATAAATTCTGGTATACATCTCTCCCACATCAATATTTACATATATAAGACATATATTTATATTAGTTTCCTTTTTGGAGTCACAAACGCACACCGACTCACCTACACAAAGCCGGGATAACCGGCACTGCGTCTTTTTATCCCCTGAAAGCTAGTGACATTTGGGCCACGTCATTAGCTGATCAACCTCTGTGGGAGCAGGTAGGGGGTAGAGAGGAGGAAGAAAAGATGAGTGTGGGTCTGACTCACACTGTCAGGGCCACTTCTGCAGCAAGAATTTTAATAAAGCAACTCCTCAATGTGTCACAGCCGGCACTGGCCCTCTTCTCCGATATCTCACTTGCAATGACTTTATGTCCAAACGTCCCCGGCTGCAGTTCTCGCGTCTAGATAGTTGGAAGCATTTTATCTACCCTCAGAGGGACTCTTTTTTTTTTTTATGAAAAGAACTCAGTCATGGCACGGCCCGTGGCACTTCTATGCTCCACGCTCACTCCAGTTCAAGTGAAAGAAGGAGATGCACCGAATGACAAGTGTGCGAGGTCAGGGCGAGCGAGATCTGTCATGTCTGAGCCAGCAGGTTCAGTTTAATACTGATTAATGTTGCCCTGCTGCATGGCAGGTTCGGTCAACTTGTGTATGACGGCCAGAGAATAAATGAAAGGTAGAAAAGCGTGCAGTCTGACTGTTGCTTTAGCTTATATCAGTGATTTGATTGATTGCGAATCATTAGGAAAGCATACTGGTGGCCCTGCAGGCCACGTTAATAATGCATCATGAAACAAAACTTGATCTCCTGAGAGCAAATCGTTTTGCATACTCGTTTGGTATTCTGTAATACATTTTATAAGAGTTTTATGTAAATGAACACCACCTTGATGTATGACTTTTGTTTGTTTTTATGTAAGGTTAACCCTATCAGGAGGAATATTGCTCTGGAAGGTTTCAACAGTACTTAAAAGAGTCCTTTGCTATCTCATCATCAACAATAACAATAGGCCTGATATCACATATCGATCAGAGGCTACTATATTAAATCGTATCGTATCTTCAGTGGGAGCTACTACAAACATCTACGTCAGTGCGTCCACTAAGTCCAAGTTGAGATGCTGGTCTACCATGACAAACTCATCTGTTTTACGTTCAACTGATTTTCATTCAATGTTCTACGATAGAGATGTCAAACATTCCTGCATTGATCAGACAATTGCCCGTAAAGCAGATCATAAAGCTAATTAACCCTGGCCAGTCCTAATACACTGCAATCTACTCTACCATAACTATTACAAATAGCTATAACAACAGTCCACGAGTACCAAGAAAGACATCTAGAGTGGCTAGGCCATTGTGTGCGAATGGACAACTCAACGCTACAAAAACAGACATTGTTCATGGTTCCTACGGCAAGCAAAGGGAAGAGACGACAGCTGGACAGATGGACAAGGATCAAAAGAATGACGGAAATGGACAAGGGGCAGCTTCTTAGACTGATGAGGGAAAGCACTGTCTGAATTCAAATGAGGAATTCGTGGTTGCTGCGGATGGTCAGAGTCCTCAGACTCATGAGGTTAAGCCTCAAAGAGTCACGATGATGATAATAATAATAACTCAGATTAGACAGTTCTGTTTTAAAGCTGAATTCATTTAATTATTGATTAGGGTTTTGTTGTTGTTGTTCGTGTTTTTATCCAGGAAGAAATTTCACAAGCCTTAAGTCTCGAGTCCAAGTCAAATCCGAGTGGCATCAACATGCGACTCAACTCTGAGTCCCTACCTCAAGTCCCCGGCCCTGCCACACTCAAACACGAAATACAACAAAGGTCATAAGAACAACCCTGCATTCATAACAGCTAGTGACAAAGCGAAAGGCAGTTGTTCATTTTCGGTCTGCGTGCATGTTAGTAACAAGCTACAGAGTAACATATGAACTGAGATTTTTAAACTTTATGTATGATGCACTAAAGCAACCATTTATTTAATTTCCTCACTCACAACTTTACTTACTAGCTGCAATTACTTCCTATGTACTGTTTAAAAATAACCGTGGTTTCATCTTCTCCTGTCATGTATGACCTCTTTTGAAATGTGTATAGAGACATTACGAAGAAAAAGAAATCTTGGAAGGAAGTAGCAGAGATCGTTGATTCCTCTGGAGAACGATTGTAGCTAGTGCAGTTAACTTGCACTGCTAATTTGCTAATAGCTAATACAAATCAAACAATTATCACACTGATTAATGTGGTATTTAATATTGCACTTTAAGCATCGTGTGAAAGTTATTTGTTTGTTTGATGCCTTTGGTGAGTGTATGTACTGTACATACACTAGTTTGTGCTGCTAATCTGGTAATAAAGCTAATACTAAGTACACTTTAAAAAAATAAACAATTTTCACACCTTTTTCACTTTATTAAATATTGCGATTTATTTTTTATACATTTTAAAGACAAATAACTGGTATACTGTAGTAAATCATGGGCTATACATTTTGGATACTAGTCAAGTTTATTTGTATAGCGCTTTTAGCAACAGATATTGTCACAAAGCAGCTTTACAGAAAAATAAACACTTTAAGCATATG
>JAOTRR010000001.1:15255487-15266657 GCA_028570945.1 Gogo arcuatus
TGTTCACCACTCGAAGATAAACTTCATATCTTCGTGCCACTGTGTAATATCCTCTATATACATCATAGAAAATTTTCTCAGTAACAAAAAAAACCAAACATTTTTTCTCTTTACAAGAGAGAAAAAAAACTGAGAATAATGAGGGAATGACTAGGGGTGTGCAAAAATATTGTTTTTTTCAATTAATTGTATTTTAAAATTCATCCGATTCGATATCGATCTGTAAAATTTATGAATCGATCTTTTAGGCTAATATGCATTTTTTGGGTGACCAGATTTCTGGGTTCATTTCCGCTATGATTAAACAGCCAGAGAATTTAATAGACGAGCTCTGACTCGTATTAAAGGCAATTACTAGTCCCTGCCTTTAGATGTCACTCTATCAGTTAACGTTTTCTGTATACAGTAGTATTTCATATCTCATTCCTGTTGAATGGATATCGAATCAGAATCAGAAATGAATTGCATCGGATTGAACCAAATCGTTAGCTTGTGAATCCGATTCGAATCGAATCGGGGCATCGGTGCCAATACCCAGCCATAGGAACAACTGTTTATACCTGCTATAATATAAGTGAGAAGAGGAACTAACTTGTTTTGTGGACATTAAAACACAATATAAACATAAAAAATAACGTGGTGTTCTTTAATGAAAATGTAAAAAATGCAAATTGCTGTGATATAAGCAGAATAAAACACATATTTACTAAGACAAGAAGGGAAAATGAGACGATTGGTGAAAAAAATCAGTTACTTGTAAGCACTAACACTGGATCAGATCAACCAGTGTATAATGATGTCATGATATTAATACCATATCATCATATCATTCACCATATACGAAGAACATTATGAACATGCTGCCCTGTTTTTGCCATCATTCCACAGATGAAGCTGATAGGCCAATACCATACAAATCTTTAACCAAGACTTGGTTGACTTTGGTGTAGATTCTACCCATCCCATAGTCATCGTTTGTGCCATAGAACAGGATGTTTTAACCCTGCTGCTTGGATTGGACCCCATCCCAAGGGTATTCGCTCTGAATAATCCAAAGGTCTAAAGGCTGTAAATGGAAGTTGTTGGAGTTAAATCACTTATATATTGTTCTTATCACCACAGAGCCTTCAAATATTACTGGCAAATGGTTTTCTGGGACTCTGGGACTGGGACCTTGTGCAATTTCCTGATGTTGCACAGTTGAATTCACAAATGTACCATCATATCTCTGGCCATATTGCTTTTCAGACCACGTTCCACTGCGAGACCTTATACTCTGGGATATACACTCACAGACCGTAGAGAATTCTCTGGCTTCACGCTGCATGCATACACATGAATTTGTATTGTCATTGCCTCATCCATACACATAAGGGAATCGAAGCACTAAAATTAATAGGAGCTATGGATGAGCACAACCTGGTGCTGTGTGTTTTATGCACATGAACATCTCTCTGCAGCGAGGTTTAACCTGAGATCTCTCAGACGTTTCAATCCTCCTGAGGCAAATCACCACTCGAGTTAATTGCGGCCTGAGCGCCCTATGATAGCCGGTGTCCTCTCGTCGAAAGCTCATCAGCACTCAGCACAAAGAGCCAAGTCCCGAGCGGGTTCAGCTCATAATCTCCCCTCCGCAGCTCACTGCAGCATTTAGCGAGTCTGCAGACACCAAACAATGCAGCACTGATAAACATGGCAGTCACGCCAAGCCCCCCTACTTTGGCAGGTTTCTTGCTCAATGCATCGTTGTTTATTGTGGTACAATTGCACATTTATTGCACATCAGTCATAGTTGCAAAGCTTGTGTCCTGGTTTTCACTCTCACCACAGGAGGTTTAAATGCCTTCATGCCTTGATGCCTTTCCAAGATCCTATATCTGGTCCAACTAGGGGCCATCGGTATCTACTGATATCAAAGACTGATCATGTTCATTCCAGTTTCATGTTCATTTTTCTTTGCCCATGTGTCTCTGCAGGTGGCGTCGATACCTGTGGGGTTCAGGAGACAGGTAGGCAATGCCTCAGTTTACCTTCGCCTGCTTCTGCGGCCTCCACGGCCTGTGCCGGCAGAAAAAGAAGAAAAAGAAGAAACAAGAGGAGCAGCGGCAGGACTACGAGACCGTGGTTTGATGATTTGGGACTGAAAATACGCTCGGGTGTATCCGAAAAAAATCTTTGTAAGCCCTCAGCAAACCTCAGGGCTGATATTAAGGGACTACTTTAATAAGTTTCTTCAGGAGTTGTACTCAGTGAAAGAAAGTGAGACCAAGGCTAAGTACTCTTCCATTTTAGATCACGTCCATGAGTGGGTGTTTCCATTTCAGTTATTGAGTGTGATTCTACAGATTTGATTGATCACTGCAAATCATATCTTCAGCATATCTTCAGTTACTCTGACACCACGAAGAATTTCAAACAGAAATTAGCTATTCTAATTGAACAAAGTGAACAGAAGACATTTTTCCATATTAAAGACTAGTCCAGGGTTTCAGAAATTCAGGAGCCATCGAAACATCCCACTAACAATCAGATCCATTCTAAGTGAATATATGAGTTTGGAATTTGATTATAGTACTTTTTAGACAGCTTGATTGATAGTCTTTTTCCATTTATTGCTTGAAAATGAGTACTTCAGCAGAGTCTGGCAGCCATAGAGGTGCTCCACAGCACCTGGACCTGGTGCCTTCATTCTCCACCAGTTTGCCTGTTAATTGCCTTCTTGGTAATTATGAACTCCTAGGAAGATCCAAGTGGCCTCTTTGCAAATGCCACCACAGTAGAGGATGGGTACCATCTGTCATTTCTCGGGAACACTTTAAGCCTGGCCCTTGGCAAGCTTCAGCTGGCTTCCTCTTGATTATTGTGCGGATCTTGGAAAACAATGTAGTATGAATTTAAATGAAACCTGTGGGTGGTGGGATTTTGTGTCCTTTTGAAGGGTGTGTCTGGGAAATGGTTAGAAAACTACATCATACCACATGATCAGGCAGGGAAAAGCTTATTCATGTCATGCTCTGAATTAGACATTTCCGTTCATGCTGTCCCAAAGCAGTCTGGCAGACTAGTGATAGAGTGTAGCGTGGACATTTCCCAATAAAACAAGATTCAGGAGCTGGTGTCCTCTCTCAAAGGGCATTAGGCAGGAATGAGGAGTGACGAATGTGCAAGCTATTTCTAGACCCGTCGTCTTTGACCTAGACTGAGTTTCTTAGGTCCATGGTTTCTTTCTAAGGTTAATGTGATTAAGCCTTAAATGGCAGCACACACCGCATCCAAAGGTCACAATATACAGAAGCAGTAGGTCACAAACACACAAAAGTCAGCTCATCACCTGGGTAACAAAAATGCACCCTATCTCACTTTGTTCCACAAAGTTCCACAATTATCGCTATTTTTAGCACATTTATGCACGAATAACCCCCATTAGCCCTATCAGCTCTGCATTAATATATTCAATTAAAATTGGGGGAAAGCTCACCATGGCAACTGGTCCGACTAAAACTTTGGCCTTTGGATGCAGGGTTTGAATGGCTTTGAAAATAGCAGTAATTGTGGTGGTAAATGGCAGCCCTCATTAAGGAAGGTGATTATGCAGTCCACGCATGCGAGGATGGGGCGATGCAATTAATCTCTCTCAACAGGAAGCGTGCCAGGATGACGGATGCTCCTAAATCTGATGTCGCGGAAACAAAAGGGGAAGAAAAAGTCAGGGAATTAAACTTTGGATAATGTCCTTTTTGCATATTCAGATTTAGAGAGCTTTCCAGAGCCAGTTAATATGAGGCAATGTTAGTAAAATGGATTATCCTTTCATCTATTCATCCAAATCCATTCAGACCATTCGGATTTCACCTGTAAGTCATGGTAAAGCCCTAAGAATTTGATCCTTGTATTAATTTGAACAACTATTCAAAGTGAGAGGCGGCTAAATCGATTTGAGTGAGCGTTTGTGAGACAATTCACCAGGCCAAGTTATCATGTTACAGGAGCAAGCTTCTGTGGAAGGAAGGGGGGCCAAATTTAATGAGCACGAGATTGAAATGGCTGCTAATTACCTGCAGCCGCACTAATTCATTGTGTCTGTCTTGCTGGCTCAGAGATTGCACTCTTTATAGGTGGGTGGTATAAAATGAGTGCATTGCATCAGATCGGCACTATTTTTGCATGTTTGCTCTGTTAAGCGATGACAGGAGGCAAGATTTAATTACAGTTTTAACTTGCACCACTGAACGTGCTAATTGTTCAGCACTGACGTTGGATAGTGTTTAGCAGAAAGTGTAGTGTGCACAGGGATTTCTACATTGCAGCCTTGAAAACAAATAGGTGCATTACGCCTTCCCACTTTCTTTAAACCCAAACTGCTATTCAACCCAAATCTCCCATCTGTCAGCGCACACTGAAAAGCAGTGGCAGCACAAATGATCCTTGTCATATGCAGGTAGACATTTATTGCATTCGGGTTTCATTTTTCAGCTACAGCACGAAGAACCTGAGCGCGAGAGACAAGGAAGAGGGCACTGACACTCGTTCGTCCTGTTCCTTCTCCGCCGTGCTGACAGCCGAACCATCTCCGTACCTTAATGAAGATTAAAGCAGGCTTCCTCTTCTTAAGCTCCTGTAATTATCCAATCGTCCAATGGACAGGCGGGTAGGGCCTCGGCTGATGGCAGCCCTAGAGAGAGGAAAGTTGAGAGGAGGAGACGCAAGAAGATCATGTAATTGCGATGGTAATGGATTTTGTCGGGAGCACCTGTCAGGGCCGTGGAGAAAACAGCCAAGGAAGGGAATTGGAGTCAGGATGCCAGTGAGCTGAGCCTCTGTCTGAGCCAAGCTCACCTGATTGCCAATTTGAGGGAGTCTTCATGCATCAAGCATTGAGAGCAGGGGCGTTAAGGGGCCTAGGTGGCGATTCGCTGGGCAGACCATTAAAGAAGGTGTCAGTGCGAATAAGCAACCAGACGGGCAAGAGTGAAAGCTAAAACCAAACGACATTTAATTTCCAATTGAGGGCGGGGGAAGATGAAAAAGAAACGCACCACTGAATTTCTCTGGCTAACATGAGGTTCCTGGTCGGACATGCTCTGCTGAGCACATGAAGTTGATGCAAGTTGAGCTGGCAGCCTCACTTCAGTGAATGAGGCCAGTTAAGTTAAGAAAAGTATACTGTCAGAAGGCAAAATGGACAGGGCAGTCTTTTGTTGCATGTAAATGTGGCTAGGCTGCAGCAAAGTGAAAGGTGTCTCAGGCAGGGCTGTTTAGGAGCTTTGTGGGCCCTAAGCCCCCCCACCCCCAAAACACCCACAAACCGTAGCAACATGCTACTTGCCCCCACACCTCAAACCCCCACCATACTGAGATATCCTACATGCCCACCATCCCTAGTAACATCCTACTCGCCCCCACCCTGAATCCCACCAACCCTAGCAACATCCTACACAACCCCTCACCCAGCTACCCTAGTGAAATCATTCTCAACCCTACCCTACCCTGAACCCCCACCAACCCTTATAACATCATATTTAATCCCCCAACCAAAACCCCTAACAACTGTAGTGATATCCTATTTAATGCCCCCACCATAAATTCCCACCAAACCTAGTGACAACCTACTTAACCTCTCACCCTGAATCCCCACCATCTCTCGCAACATTCCAGTTGCCCCCTCCATCAGGAATCCTTGTCAACCCTAGTGACATCCTACTTGCCCCAAACCTAGAGATATCCTACTTAACCCCATCCCGAACCCCCATCAACCCAATCAACATCCTACTTAACACCCCACCCCAAATCTCCACCAACCCTAGTTATATCCACTTGCCCCAGCCAATCCAAATCCTTGTCAACCCTAGCAATATCCTACTCCCCTAACCCATAACCAACCCTAGCAATACCTTACTTAACCTCCTACCCCAAATCACCATCAACCCTAGCAACATCCTACTTGTCCCCCACCATGAATCTGCACTTACCCTAGTAACATCATACTTGCCTCCACCCATACCCATCATACCTCTCAAATTACAGACCACAACGCAGCGCCTAGAGAAAGCCATGATAACAACCACAGATATAATTTGTACAACCCCGGTGGCTCTGGGGTCCTAAATAACTGCTTATAGTTAGAAAACACCAACTCACTGTTTAGAAAAAAAACCCCGCAACTTTCATGTTCATTTTAACAAAGCATCAAATGTCTTGCTGTTTGTGCATGCTCTGTTTAAGCTGCTCATTTACCGAGACGCAAACGGTTGCCAAAACATGAACACCAAACAGGCGATAGCTGAAAAAATGATTATTACTTTTGTTACGGCAGCTGCACCCAGTGTTTGCCAGGTGTGCAAAATCAATTCCAAATGTGTTGTTTTTGAAAGTACTGTAGTTAAGACAGGATTGCAAAAGCTCAGTAGAAATATCCAACACAGAAGTACGTATTTGAGGCTGGCAGCCAAGGGCGCGTACTTGTTTATCGGCAGTAAACGTTAACAACATTTCTGGCATTGAAAACTCCAGGGGAAGTGTTCTCTGTTGTTGACTCTGCACACTTCAGTGCTTTCAGAGACATTAGTTTGATCTGGTGTGTGGCTGTGTCAGGGAGACCATAGCAAATTGCCACCAGAACAAACTGCGCCATTTTTTGTGTTGGCCTTTTCAAAAAGTTTACACAGGATGAGTAAGACAAATGAGTCAGGCTCCAACCCACACATTTAATCTTAATCAGATGCCTATCTCTGATTTTATTGATTAGATAAATGAATTAGTCAATAACTGCTCTCTTCTTGCCGCATTGTTCTTGCTATTAAATGGGTCTCTCATATAACCAAGGAAACTTGTTCATGAAGATGGAGAAAAGATTCTGTCCAATCAGTTGTCTTTAATCAAATTCTAGTAGTTAGTATTTTATCTTAAAAATGCAACTTCTGTAACCACTTAAACCATGGAAAAGGTTTCTCTTTACCTGACCGTCTTGGACTTTTTCATCCCGTTGCTATTTTAATGAGGAAAATGTCATTTCATCGTACTGTCATTAACATTTAAAATTTTCTTCAAAATATGAGCTGTCCAGCATGGAAAGATGCAATACATATTGATTTTGCCTAAAGTGTAATTTTTCTACCAAACGTGAAGCGACTGTAGTTTTCCCAGCTTAATTATACACTGTTGAGCGAGGGAAAAAAACTCTCATTAGCATGTTTCCATCCACGGATTCCTTCAGTATCGCCTGCTGTCAGTTCCACTAGGTGAGAACAATAGGGAAAACATCAGCGTTATAATTTGCTCTTCTCTCATTCCATTAATGGATACCCACTCTTTAGGAAACGAGATATGCCCTATTGACGCGTTCCTCATCACTGATTAGCTTCTCATAGCAGCCAATTGTGTTTCTCAGACATCGCTTGCAAAATAATTCCCTTCGTAGCCTTTTCATTTTTCAAGAAAGAAGCTCTTGTGAAAGAGAGAAGGCTTTTGTCTAAGACTTTCCAGGCTTGGAGTTAATCGGGACTCAAACGTTACGCCTTTGTTTCGTTTGGCTTGGATTCTCTGTCTTTTGGGAGGTTTGATGAAGCCGCTTAGCTTTACCTCTGTTCCTCGTTTTCATTCCTGTCTCTCTCTGTCTTGCATTATCTCACTGTGCCCGAGTCAGCAGCCGTAGCAAGCCTGACACTGCTTGTAAGCGGCTTCTCTGTGTTTCAGGCAGCAAGTTTCATTACTCATTGTGCTGAAGCGCAGAGGCAGCTTGTGCACACTCACCGCTGAGGAAAGTGAGACTGTAGTACACAATGTCATATCTTACTTCTCTCTCTAAAATACAACAGAATAAACAGTACAGGTGGGACAGGACGTGGATGTGGGTGATTCCATGTTTGCAGTGCCCTTCATTTTTTAGCATTACATTATATACATAAAAATTAGCATTTTAGCTTAGCAGTAAATATAAGAAAACATGCATTTAACCATTAATCCTTCTCAGGTGACAGTCCCATGTTTTACAGCGGCTGTACTTTGCTCTTAAATGAGTAACAAAGTGGAGTCGGGGGGGGAGGGGGGTATCTATTTATTTATTTACTTACTTACTTACTTACTTATTTATTATTTTCGATCTATAATTTATGTAAAGGGTTGTACTTTCAAAGTGACCTCATCAGTCAATATGACAATTCACTGAAAAAAAGCATGAGAGAACTTACTTTTCTTCTTCACATGGTCTTCAGGGAATCCAGATGATGCAACTTCCTGTTGAACATGTAACTTGTGGAATGTTCCAAATATTTCATAGGGGTGAATGCATTCAGGTAACATATTTCATAACCTATAATGGACGACTCGTAATAAAGGATGTTTCAAGCATGTGATTTTGAATGAATTCACACACCAAGCCAGAAATAGTAAGGTTTTTGTAGTATTTTAAGGATTATATTTCAAGGTAAAATGGAGTTAAAGTGGGTTGTAGTAATAGTGCTGTAGATTTTGTAGGTTTTATGAAAGTTTTACGTTTTTTGAAACATGCATATAGGTCATTGTTGTTTAAAATGTTTTTTACCTTTACTTTACATACATATTAAAGCAAATAAATGAAATATCAGTTGAACACAAATGGCAACCCAATCGTGGGATCACCCCATGTGTAGCAGAGTTCATTTTGGGCTAAAAGTGATGAATATGAACGTAAATACGGACTGTTCTTCATAAAATATTGTGATAATACTATAAACCGTGATAGGGATTTAACATAGGCATAGCTTCATGAAGAGGATGTGAGCCATTTCCTCATCTTCCATCTTCCAAGCTTCCTCATCTTCAGTCAGTTAACGTTGATGGCACTTGTGTTGATTAAGGGTCGTGAGCTGTGCGTCCTCGACTCCGCACCAGATGCCTGGACGGGAGAGATGTTTGTTCTTCCTAATCAAGCTTACACTCTTCTCTTTTTTCTGCATTTAAGCCTCCGTAAAAAAAAAAAAAAAAAAATTACCACATGCTTTAGGCTCAAGCCTCGTGCCAGGGAAGACATGATATCCGAGACGTGCGTGGTTTATCACGCCTCAAGGTTATGATACTTCAAAAAAATGTTTGTGCATTCACAGAGGGGAAAATATAAAATATGTGTACCAAACAGCTCTAACAAAGAAAAAGAATGAAAGTGCAAGCATCAGCCTG
This sequence comes from Gogo arcuatus, assembly GCA_028570945.1. NCBI lineage: Eukaryota > Metazoa > Chordata > Actinopteri > Siluriformes > Anchariidae > Gogo > Gogo arcuatus. The sequence goes on from JAOTRR010000001.1 coordinate 15,264,641, forward strand.
TGGCATCTCAGCATGCTGTGTATTGCTTTTTAGAGGCTAGACTTAAGGCGCAAGCTTACACCGTGTGCGCGTGATTTGTGCTCGTCTGTTTGAAATGCAGAACACGTCTGCATCGGATGGATCCCCGTAGCCCAAGGAGCCTCATTAGAAAGACTCGTGCACCAGTCTTAAAGCTGGGATAAGCTTAGCAGCCAGGAGCTAGCGATAAAGGAGTTATGTATCGCCGCCTTACATGTGCATGACAAAAAGCCCTCTTATCCAGGTGCCACGCGGCCTAACCTTATATATCACACACCGCGGAGGATGACACACAGCCAGAAACTGTTTGCTCTCAGTTGAATCTTCTGTGCCGAGAGAATTAATAGGCCTACAAGGCAAGACGGAAAGTGCGTTCGCTCAGAGTGCAATTATTTTTTTTTAAAAGCACCCAGATATCAATCCTAATCCTAATCCCAATCTTTTAGCCTCTTAGAGATGTTTGTCTTCTCATTTCTCAAGTAGTGGTTGGCAAATATTCCATCAGATCTGTCAAAATAATGTGCTAGGGCGCAAATATTTTATATTTGCAGTGAGATCAAGATCATAGTTTGAGTTTTTTTCTCTCAAGATCATGCTAATATTTATTATTCACATACTTTGGGAATATGGAAAATTCACATACATTTCACATGTGATTATTAGTTTTTCATGTGATTATATGAATAATATGCAATCATGTGAAAAAAAAACTTATTCCTGTCGGAATATCACATGTGGACACATGGACCAACAACACACTACAGGGTTAACTTGTGAAAATAAATGAATCATGAATCCAAATAGATGAATCATGCATAAAGATCATGTGTGAAAATAAACAAATCACATGAATCAAATAAATGAATCATGTGGAAAAATCACGTGCTAAAAGAAAAAAAATGAATTGTCAATCAATATGAATGAATTGTGTGTAAAAGTCACATCTAAAAATAACTGAATCATATGGAAAAAGGTCACATGACAAACATATAAAACGTAAATTTGATGTGTGAATCATGACTAAGCACATGTGGAGTTTATCTGACTTTTCTTGAAGGGTTCTCGTCATCTTTTTTTTAAAATTGAATAGTAGATAAATATTCCATCAAAATAATATGCTATAGCTGAAATATTTTATATTTGCAGTGTAATCAGTGGGACTGTAATTTTCTGTATACTGGTGTACATATACTGTGACTGATGACACACAATAATAATAATAATAATTAAGAATGAAATAAATACACAATAATTAGCAGTTTAAACTTATATTTTATAACTTGCGGGTTAAGGAGCGATGTCCTATATAATCTTTGCTGAAAATGTGAGTGCAATGAGTTGTGTGCCTTTTTTTTTTTCAATATATTAGAAGGCAATTATTAATATGCATATTTGTCCCGAGAGAGCCATAGACTCAATAAGCCATGATCGAGCCAAATGAGATGCAAATGTTTTCATTAATAAAACATATTACTGTGATCGCTGCTTGACTCGAATTGGAGAGAGAACAGCGCTTGTGCAATGCCTGCTAAACTAAAATGCCTACAACTCAATCGAAACCCAACAATCATGTACATAATTAAGTTTTATTTATTTTCTTTTTGGCTTAAATGAAACTATAAATGCATGCTTTTTTGACTGGAATATACTTTCTGATCTCTGTGCAAGCCATGTTTTCTAATAAAGATATTTTACTCCAGTGGTTTTGAATAAAACATCTTTGTACAATTTGCACAGCGAAGTGGGTCTTTGTGATCATTTCAGTGAGCCTTACACCGTCAAAATGGCTTTTAATGGCTGCTATTTCTCTTCTCTGCTGCACAAATTTCACTATATTCCACCGCTGAGCACATTAGTGTCTTCACTTTTGCACCTTAGACTCGAACACATTCTCACTGCTCCTCATTATCATCTAGATTTGAACTTTACCGGAGGCACAAACAAACACACACACACACTCTCTCTCTCTCTCTCTCTCTCTCTCTCTCTCTCTCTCTCT
>JAOTRR010000001.1:15309248-15319548 GCA_028570945.1 Gogo arcuatus
GGATTTCATCAGGAGAAAAAAGTGAAAGGTTTTAGACTGGCCAAGTTAATCACCAAAATACAACAGTTTAGTGATGTCAGTGGGTTGCCAGTTTAATGCAGTTATTACAAACAAGGGATATGAAACCAAATAAAAAGTATTATTTACTTTCATTTAACACTATCTGTTCCTATACTTTTGCTGAGCTAAAAATTGGGTGGTCTGCCACCAAAGGTTCCACGTTCTAAGTTGTTTAACACATCTAGATGTAAATACTCTATCAGGAAATGAAAAGCGAAAATCTGGTCTATAGTCTCACATTCATCTTTTGATCTCAAGCGCAAAAGTCATCAATGTATAGCAAAAAAAAAAAAAGGCCTTGCCATTCTAATACTTTTGGAGGGGACTGTATGTAACATCAGTTACCTATTTTTATTAGGGATTGTGGTGAGAATTTTTGGCCAAAAATGGTCAAAAACAGAGAAAATTGGAAAATTTAGCCCAAAGGAACATTATTAATTAATTATTATTATTAAACATTATTATTAATAGGCCTACAATGAACATTTTCATGAACATTGTAATGTTGTAGTGATTTTAAAAAAAAGCAATGTGAAACCATTTCATTGTTTCTCCAGAGGACCTTATAGAAGCAATTTGTGAAAAGAATTTTTTGTTGTTGTTGTTGAAAAAATGTTTTTTACTGTTTACTGCTGTGGTTTTACCTACATTAGATGCTAGGCTTGGGCAGTATCTATTTTTTCACACCTTTACACTGTATTTGTGTAAAAACAATCAAATAAACAAAAAAACGTTGCCATTGTTGCTTTAAATCTACCTGGTTTGCGCCTGCCTCAGTAAATCACAGAGCGGTTCAGCTGGGAAATGCTTTCTTAAAGCAGAGAGAGAGAGAGAGAGTGTGTGTGTCTTTGTCTTCATTGTCTATGCAATGGTATTAGCGCTGGCCAGTATGCTAGTACACTAGCATCTTAGCCCGTGAAAACAGTGTACTTTGGTGAAAGCATGTTTTAGCCTATGGTGGCATGAGCTGTCCACTACATCACCTCAATACAGAATCTCTGTATCACTTTAATAGAAAGAGAAGTGTCTGTATTTTTGATGGTATTGAAAATCATACTGTTGGCATTTCTAAATACCCTGGTATACCATAATACCGCCCAAGTCTATGAGGATCTGCACATTCTCCTTCTTTGTGGTTGGCAGGTCTGGAATTAATATAAAATTGTACAGAAATACAGAGCCTCAAGTTATCTACTGATGCAACATCAGCAGCCAGCACTATAAAAAGTGACGTCAAGCTGGAGAAGATTTACAGGAGACATTTAAGACACAGAAAATGGAAGAAATATGGAAGTCAGATACTGCAAAAACCATCAGGCTAAAGAGGATTCCCTCAGAACCACATAAACGCTACAGAGATAAACCAATAAAACCCACTGCGGTGCTGATTGAGAAAGAAAGTGCACACGTGTGATTTTGAGGGTAAGCAGCATTTGAGAACTGGGATGCTAATTAAATGGAAGTCAATAAACCTGATACCCACTGTGCCACCCTGGGCCTTGAGGAAAGGATGAAAAAAGCAGCATTCAACTAAAACCCACTGGATCAGACTGAGCTATTAGCTCAACTAAAGGATGAAATTAGTCCCAAAGTTAGTTCTAAGTTAAAGAGAAAAGAGAAAGACTAACTAATTGAAAGTTCGAAAGCGGAGCATGCGGATTGTAAATGACGGCCGTGGGCGCTTATAGGCCTACAGTTGATCTCAAGCTGTTCAAGCAGTTAATTAAAAAAAGACAGGGAAAAAAGTAGTGAAGCAAATCAGTTACAGATTGGAGAATTAATTTGCTTTGTGAGGCATGCCAGAAGAAAGCCACTTGCTCCGTTAACTAGAAAACACCCGCCACGGGTTGAAGGGAAAAAAAAAGAAGAAGGGATCCTTATTTATTTGTTAAACTATTATTAAAAGTAAACTATCCATGCCTTCTATTTTGAAGAAAGAATGGGTAAAAAATGAGACCTGTGCATCTTCTTCTATTGTTTCTATGGCAACCCACCTCTGCATCGTTCAGGGGGAGGCGAGAAAAGGCGTCTGGAGAAATGTCTCTTTCCTTGAGCATGCTTTTATGTTGCTGTCTCCTGGCGGATGGAACGTGACAGCTTGCCTTTAAACGATCAGGGAGATAGTAAAAACCCAGAGTGGATGGCTGGGATTTCAACGCGAAGGCCTTGGGGAGCGAGCCATGCCTCCGAATACCCTTGCAGAAAGTATTCTTCATTGTTCACATTAAATATTTTATTCTTCATTGATAAGCCATTCTGTGACAGGTTCCAAAACGATCTTCTTGACTTTCACAGTTAATTGGAAGAGAGTCTGTGGTGTAAAATGACTTTCGTTTAAGACCATATTAAAAGCTTTGGATCCTGTCAGCTATGTGTCCTCCATTGGGCGACATTAGAAAATGAATATAGCAAGTCTTCCTGCGATAGAGAGAGAAAAAATATGAGAGAACCCACCTCATTTACAGCATGATTGAGCTTGATTAAGTGCTCAGCACTTTCAGGAGTATGAACATACTTAACACTCCATCACCAGAGACCCGGAGCACTCCACCTGTTATAAGCCAGTCAAATCATTATTACAGTACAATTTAGATGGCTTATGATGCAAAGATGCCTGCCAAAAATGGTTTTGGTAATCAAGCTTTTCAGTGATTCATCAGGTCAGGGAGGCACCATCTGCCTAAAAAGCGAAGAATGATGCAGGACTTTTTGTTGTTGGGGAATTATAAAATGGATGTTTGTCTTATGTGTTAGCACGTACCCAAGCCCTTTGAATCTGTGCCTGTGCCACAGTAGGGTTTAGAGCTTAACACAGCATCCAATATTAATTAAGTTTGACTTTGATGAGTGTCAAAACCCAGTGCCGTGTCATGCTAACTGAGCGCAGGTCTCTGGTGAAATGAAGTTTCGGTGTAATGAGAAATCCATGATGCTGTACAATTCTGCTTCGACGAAGGCCTCAGTGGAATTAGTGTATTCCTTTGATGCCTCTTCTTGTAGGTGTCCTTGTAAGTGGGGGGGAAAAAAACAAGGGAGTTGTTGCTTGGTGTAAGATAGGGAAGGAAGCAGATGGGGGAAGTGAGAAAGGTGGTTGCTTGGTTACTGATGGGATGCTAAGCTGTGCTACAACAACCCACTTCAAGCTAATTGTGTACACAGCTGAGGAGAGCCCACAGCAAAACGGTCGTGCAAAAATCGATTGCATCAACAGCCGTGCTGTTCCAAATGGAGCGCTATATATCTCGCTCTGTTTCTCTCTCTTTCTCTGTCTGCTCAGATAAAAATAGGAGTGAAAAAAATACTCCTGCATAAATATCATTTGAAGAGGGTCGGAAGAGTAGGCTGAGTAGTGAAATGATTCAGTCATACTGAGACATGAAGTGAATGAGTAGTAACATGACGTTATGTTATAATTTTTATTGTACGGCTTAACATGATGAGAGGTTTATTTAGAAATAAATGGAAATTTCATGTGCTTACCTACTTTTCCATAGGCTAGAGATGTTTCATAAGTTCTCTAAACATGATAGTTTATATCATATCAGCTGGAATGGACATTAAACAACTAGTTTTTTTTTTTCTTTTTTTGTATTCAGTTCTTTTTCCTTCAGCTGTTGTTGGCTATATTTAAATAAAGTTACATGTTTATTCAGGATATGACAAATCATAAATTATGTAAAGCTTATATAATATATAATTCTCCTCACAGTTAAACATATTGAAAGAAAATACAGACATTAGCCTGACTCAAATATTTTTAAGTGTGATACAACAACAGAACACCACAGCTCATAGCCACAATGCTGGCCAATGTTAGAACCACATTATAAACTTTGTTAGAAAAGGATAATTATTATATACACGTTCGTATCTTGTGGTCAGTATTAACTAGCTGACGATACGTTATTATATTACTTTAGTTTACATTTTTTGTCTGGTTTCTTAGGTTTCCTGGCAACCAAAATGGAGGTTTTAGTTGCCCGGTAGGCTAGCTAATGAATTTATGATTTGTCCACCCCACAGTTTATAGTGGAGATCACCACATCAGCAGGGTTTTATGTACAAGTACGATGTAACCCCTAATGACCACTATTTTTTCAAATTGACCCCTTTAGAATACCAAGGAAGTGGTTGGTCGGGGCAATGGCGGTGCCCGCGGCTCAGGAGTTCCACTGGCAGAACCTGGCACGCCTCTCAAGTGGGCGCGTGTATCACTCTCTGGCTGAAGTTGGAGGTCAGCTGTATATGCTGGGGGGCTGCGACCCCACGGGACGAGCCACCAACTGCATGGAGCTCTACTGCCCGGAGGTGGACCAGTGGGTGAGCCTGCCCCCGATGCCCACAGCCAGAGCGGGTGCCGCCGTAGCAGTATTAGGCAAGCAGCTTCTAGTGGTGGGAGGTGTAGGCAAGGAGCAGCACCCTCTCAAAGCTGTGGAGGTTTACAACACGGAGGAGGGCAAGTGGAGGAAGAGGAGTTCGCTGAGGGAGGAGTTGATGGGGCTCGCTATTACCGTAAAAGGTTGTTTATAGCATTTTTGGTGACATGAATAAATAAATCAGTGCCTTTTCAAAATAACATTCTCTAAAACAATAGACCAACGGCTAAAAAAGCTCATAGGCTGTTTTAAATTAAGAACTGGTGCCAATTTAATTATTTCAGTGGTATGTTTATCTTTTAAATGTTTTTATTCTGATTAAGATAACTGATTAAGTGTACAGGACAGTTTTCATTCACCCAAATCACACACTCCAGTTTAGGCGTAAAAGTTTGTTGTTTTAGACATACGCAGGAAGGTGAAATGTTCCTCCGTGTTTGTGTGTAATCAGACGGCAGAGCTTTCGCTGTTGGTGGAATGGGGGCAGACCTGCTGCCCAGAAGCGTTCTCCAGCAGTACGACCTTCGCAAGGACGTCTGGGCCCTTCTACCGCCCATGCCCACCCCTCGCTATGATGCTAGCATCTGCCTACAGGGATCCAAGATATATGTAGCAGGTTGTGTGTGTGTGTGTTGGTGAGGGTGTGTGCGACTTTATAACTGTCAGAGCATTTCAGAGACTTTTGTGTGTGTGTGTGTGTGTGTATATGTGTGTGCATTTGTATGTCTCTCTCCATCTGTCAGAACTTTTCAAGGCTGTTCTCGTGTGTGTGTGTGTGTGTGTGTTTGTGTGTGTGTGTGAATCCCCTTCTGCCTGTCAACCTATTTCACTGAAAACTTTTCTCCCCCCAGGTGGGCGTCAATGCAAGCGTTTGGTAAAAGCATTTGAAGTTTTTGACATGGACAGCCGCAGCTGGTCTTCCTTACCCAGCCTGCCTTGTAAGAGATCCTATTCCGGGGTGCTGTGGGACAACACAGGGCGCCTCTGCTGGCTGGGAGGTCTTCGTCAAGGAGGCATCCATCAGAGCTCCAAGTTCACCAAGAATGTCAGCATCTTTGACACCAACCAGGGTATGATACCATATGTATTCCCCCACCCTACTTGCACTTTTCAGTATTGTGTAGTGTTACAAGCTGAAACTGAAATGGACTTAATTGAAATTAACTACACAAATAGCCATTATGGTTTGAAATATTATTATGGTTTCATAAGTATTCACCCCTACTGATGTGAAACACCAAAATTAGTAACTACATAACTAATTGAATGGAGTTCAGCTGTGTGGAATTAAAGTGTCTGTAAGAATACACCTGCTTCTGGAAGGCTTGAGAGTTTGTTGGAGAAAATATCGAAATAAATATCAGCATGAAGATCAGTAAGCTATCAAAACAATTTCAATAAAGTTTATCCAGGATAAAAAGAAATATCCCAAACTTAAACATCCCACGAAGAGTGCCAATAAATCCGTGAGTCTGCCTAGAGGAGGCCATCCACCAAAAGTCAGTGACCGGGTATAGAGGGGATTAGTCAGAGAAGCAACCACCCTTTTGGTATAGTTATACCGAGATCACAAGAGAAAGGGGTTGAGGAATGAGAAATTAAAGGATAAGCCAATGTAAAGTGTGTTATCAAGGTAACTGGGCCACTATGACAGCTTCAGTGCACCTTGGCTTCGATTCTACAAGTCTCTGGAGTTGTACTTCTGTTGGTGTACATGCGCAAATATGGTGAAATATGGTGACTTTATGCCTTTTGTCTCTGTAATCCATTGTCTATGGTTATACATTTATCTTTGTAATGAGGGGTTCATGCACTGCAAACCTAGTATAATATTCCCCTGCATGTGGAGTGGAGGGTCACTGCAAATCAATCCAAAGTACTTCCTGATCCTATAATGAAACATTTCTATCCTGATGGGCATGGTCTCTTCTAGAATGATTCCACTGGGTTCACTGAATGGTTTAATGAGGATGTAAAGGATGTAAATCATATACTATGGCCATCAAACTCACCACAAGTGTTAGACAGCTCCTCCACCACCATCATTAAAGCACCAATTGAGGGAATATCTTTTGGAAAACCAGTGTTCATTGCTGCACTATAGTTCCGGAGACTTGTAGAATCTATGTTACGGTGCACTGAAGCTATTCTGTTGGCTTGTGGTGGCCTAAAACACCAACATACTGTATACGTGAAGAATATACCTTAAATAATATCTAAATCATATGTATGTAATGTGTAATCCACTTAAAAATGCACTGTAAGTAAGAACAATGACAAAATACATTTCGTGAAAGATAAGTACGTATTTACCGAAGAAAATCATTTTTTTCTGGCAGAACTCATTTTTCAGCCAGACGAAAGTAATTTTTCAAAATCGAACAGCACATGGATCTGAAGGATCATTATATTGCACAACTTTATTCACATTCAGAGATAACTGCCATTTTCTGTTCAATTGTGATTCACATTAGCTTCAGGGGAAAAAAGCTATAAAAAAAAAAAGAAAAAGATGATGGGAAGAAACAAGGTGTGATAAAATGTAAGGCTAGCTGAAATGAGTTATTGATTTCTCTGCAGGTACTTGCTGCTTGCTTTTGCCCTCTACTGTTTCCGTTCAAATGTGATCATTCCTAATCAGGCTCACCGAGCAGAAAAATCACATAATAGTTTTTTTTCCCCCTTTGTAGCTCCGAAGGTGTCTAGTATCTTGGATAGGCGAAGGCAGTAGGTCATTGTTAAACCTTCTGCTCATTGCACACATTGCAGTAATAAATCATTTATCTTTTTTTAATTATTCCATTACTGCAGTGTGTGTCACTCAACAGGTGTTGGAGGCGTGCTCAGAGGGAATCTGGGAGATTACGCCTTGATATCTAATTTCCCTCGGCTGGGAACTAAAAGAGGCAATAAAATAATAAATCCCCCAATCTAACATAACCCACCGATAAGATCGATAAGATCTGGGTGTGCATTGCAGGAGGGTGATTCAACAACACTATTCAGAACCAGATGGTAATTCCTTATTTACAGAGCTGTTGCTCTTTTTAGTTCATCCTCATCGAGTCCATCTGTTCCACTGTCTTCATGCAGCCTGGCATGAAGATTTCAGGAAAATGACAGTTGATAAGCAAGATAAACGTGTTTTTGTTTGTTTGTTTATTTTACGGTTTCTTACAAAGCCATTTTAATCCTATATAGAGCTGTGCATTAAACTGTGTCCGACTATTTTTATAGTTCTTGGATTTGATTTGAGAGACTTTAAGTGAGATTACCACCTCGTACTAAAAAAAACCAACAACATGATTTTGGCCAGACACAGAGTAAAATCTAGCCTGCCAAGAATGAGTCAATATGTAGTGCAAAGTTGCTAAACACCCCATTTGTCAGTCAAGTCAGGTAGCCCGAGGCAAAAATCAGCCACCCAGGCCATACTGATTAATTTACTCAAAAAGTAAATAGGGACTATTGGCTGAGGGAACCATCCTAAATACTGAAGCTTGGCTTTCTCTCACTTCAGATTAATAACTGATTTAGGAAAGTCATTAGGCCTGGGATTGCTTTATTGCAGCTACACATGCAAGCCAGCATGAAGAAGAAAGCTGTTGCAGCATTAGAGACAAAGAAGAAAAATGACTTTAGGCCCTGGCATCTATCCACCGATCTTCTTCTGGATGGCAGCATTGCTTTTTTAGCAGCCAGATATAATATGGAGTGTAAATAATATGCCAAACTAATGTTTAATGTCTGACATTCTGAGGACTGAGAATCTCAGCTCTTCGTCTTTAAAGTGTTCTGGCTCAGTGCTTTATTGCAAACTTGTCCTTACAGTGACTATTACAGGAAATGAAATCCATTCTGTCAGATCTAATCATAGACAACTTCTTCTAAACATAAAGTCTAATCTTGAGCTGCTTCAGGAGTTTGCACACAAACTCCAATTTTTTCAACATTTATATATTCAGAGACTCAATGTACGAGATGACAAGTGCGATGGCGTTGATAGTGGTATTAGCGTGAAAGTTGAAGCTCTGGAAGCTGATCTGTGAGCAGAGTGTACAGATGAGGAGGTGAGAGAGCTGGACAGAGTAAAGGACTAAAGCACAGCTGCATCATTCTCTTTAGGTAGATGATGAAGCAGAGGTAAATCCCACTGCACCACAATCTGCAGGTAGTCAAACAGCATTATGGGTAATATATCAAAATGGTAACCAAAAGGTGAAAATAGAACATAAAAGAAGTTTAAACTAGAGCTCAGAATTTCATTACAAAATACATTTTGTTAATTATCCAGGGTGGCCTTCTCCTTTATACCCATTACTCTTTGGAGTAAATGGATGTGTAAATATTTGCTACAGGATCTTGGCTGAAGTCTGAAGAAACCATTTCCATGAAGACGAAACGGGCAGACTTTGTGGCAGCCATCGTACGAGGAAGAATGGTCGTTGCTGGTGGATTGGGTATGTTTCCAAAAAACACACCACCTATAATGAATACAGATTCTTCAAGAGCTGTAAGCCTGTATATTGTTTTTGTTACCTGTTTGCTCACCTGTAGGTCATCAGCCCTCAGTGCTGGATACTGTCGAGGCTTTCCATCCTGAAAAAAGAAAATGGGAGAATCTGGCTCCCATGGCAACTCCTCGCTGCTCCGCCTCCAGCATCATGATCCGTGACCGCCTGTTGGTGGTTGGGGGTGTCAATCAAATCCCGAGCTCTGCCCATGAAATTCTTTACGTGAAGGAGGAAGAGGTTGTTTAGCCACTCTGTAGCCCGAGTAAATTTGCCTTTATCATGACAGTAGACTGCTAAACGCGCTTGCCTGTTATAGAGTCTTTGATAGGAAAATTATATAAAATCAAATAATATAAAATCCAAAGCACAAAGTGTCCATCTATAGCTCTCATTGTTCTATTCTACAGCACACACACATACAGGGCAAAAGACAATCCACTTGTCAATCTGAATACTGTAGACAAGCATGTGAGAGTGTAGATTATATTATATACGTCATGTATTTTAAAGTGACTAAATATTGGATTCTGTGTTATTCTAAAGAAAGTGTCTTCTGAGATTATTTGCCAGGTATTTTTGTAGCTTTACTTAAAATAGTCAGGTTGCTATTGCTGTAGATTTATACTCCCGACTATGGCCTTGAAAATTCTTTCTGTTACTCTCTCACAGAGTGAAGTTTATAGCCAAAACAGGTGCAACGTTGTGGTAGCCTAGTCAAATTACTCTTTATATCAGTTGTTTTCGGTACCTGCACTTTGTGAATTGTGATGTATTGTAATGAGCTCCTTAGGATATGAATATCTGACTGTTTCTCAGAAATTTTCTGTTCTGAGATTTATCTCACAGTTTAATCCATAGAGTAGCTCTGGGGGACATGCCAGGTAATTTATAATAATAGATTGTGTAATAATGGGCCTCATTTATCAGGCGTTTAGTAAAGTTGTGTGTAAAGGCTTTCATAGGCCAAACCGAACTAAAAATTCTCAAACTAAAAAGTTTTAAAGAAGGCCAAAAAAGAACGCCGTCTAAGTGTGATGTGCACGAAATTTTCTGGTAATGCAGCTCAGCCATTGCAGCATATTAGCTACCATAAACACACACTAACTCTTCCTCCTGTTATAGGGCGCTATTAATTTTGTCCTCATTGAATGTCTAGTCTTGTTTGTCTTAACTTATGCTTCCTTTCAAGTCAGTAATATAAAATGTCTGAATTCCACAAAATGTTTATTACAACCCCGATTCCAAAAAAGTTGGGACACTGTAAAACATAAATGAAAACAGAATGTAATGATTTACAAATCCTTTTCGACCTATATTCAGTTGAATACAATACAAAGACAAGATATTTAA
>JAOTRR010000001.1:15325713-15338105 GCA_028570945.1 Gogo arcuatus
AGGCGCTGGGTATGTGTGTGTGCTCGTTGTACGTCGCTCTGGATAAGAGCGTCTGTTAAATGCCTGTAATGTAAAATAATCATCCAGTTAAAGAGATCTGGGCGGTTTTGAGGCTAACACTAGAATCTGTGCAAGTCTATATCTATTCTCTTTGTTAAGATGTGGATGAGTTTTTATTATTAGGTTGATTTAAATACCTTGATGAGAGCAGCAAGACCTGCAATTGATTTGCCTGGTTATCATGACAAGTGGTTGCAGGTATAAAAGGCATACTGTTGGCATGTTGTGGTGTGATGTGTCCTGACACAAAGAAGAGCTACTGTTACTAATCCAAAGTTGATTATTTTCCAATAACAGCACATCCATAAGTGATGTATTCCTTTTAAATCACAGAAACCTGACAGCATTTGCCATTTTTAATTTATTAATGAACACACTGTGCTTGTTAAGCATTTATAGTTACATTTAATGTTGTGCAATGTCGCTGAGAAAAGTTAGTTCCTGTTATCATGCTATTATGTTGTATATCAACTATAACCAGTCACTCCCTTACCAGACTTTCTCAAAAAATGCAGCTTTTCTTGTTACTCAGAAACTGGAAAGTACAAACTCCTCTGTCCTGAAGACTTCCTGTCCTGGTAGCAGAAATCTTACTGACCTTTACAAAGTGCCGACACTGATGTTAAATAAACAGCGGAACTACTGTCTGAGCTGTGCTGTTATAGAAAATGAATCAACACATTACCAATGAGTCGGGAATTCGACATCATTTAAGCAGTGTGCCTTCAAAATGACTAGAAAGATTTAATGTAATGATTTAGTGAAATGTATTAAACATGGATGAAGCATGAATTATATTTAGTTGCATACACATTTGCAAACCTGTTGCTTCTTGAACCAAGCCAAGAAAGATGAAATTCTTGGGGGCATTCAAGGCAACACTTTCTGGGGTTGAAGTACCTTTTTAAAGACATGGTTAATGCTAGCCAACATGTAGTCAAGCTATTCTATAACCAGGCCTTCCTGTGCATGGTGCCTCCTGGCTCCTTCCACTCAGGTACTTAACCGGTCATGTGACATCCCTAATCCTTGGATGTCCGTTGACCTCCTATGCAAAGTGGGTCATTTCCCTCTGGTAGTCTGCCATTGGGGATGGCGCCCATACTGTATGCCGAGCCCTGCTGGAGATTTTTCCACATTAAGCAGGCTAAGTAGTCCGCAGTGCTGCTCGGAATGTAATCTCAAATGGCTTTCGACACCGGGTATGGCCGCTTAACAGTGATGGAGGGGGGGCAGCAGGGTAATGGGAGCTCAGTACACCAAAATAGCAGACTTAGAAAAACAAGAAGAACAAGTTTTGGTTTTTTTTGGGGTTTTTTACTGTGTTTTACAAAGAAGCAAGTAAACTGGGAATCTCCTGTGACATTTGTGAGCATTAGGAGTACGAAAAATCAGTTCAAATTGCATCCAGAATTTAGAAGATCTAATGTTTATGTGAATAAAAATGTAAAAACATAATACAAAAATGGTTTAGGATCAGGTTCATGTCTTTACCCTCATTAACCCCCAGGATCTACAAATATGCCACTTGGAAACACTCCAATATTCTTCAACATTTCAACTACTACTAAACATTTTTTTTGCATTTGCCACAAATCAACATTCAGTTTAGAGTTGCCTCATTGTATTATTAACAGGCCTGGTTAAGTAAGAAATAAAACATGACAGGGTGTGCTGTTATAAGAAAATAATCAATCAAATATTTTAGGATTATTTTCCTTTAACAGCATGTTCATAGTTTATAATGTTCATAGTGTTCACGTATAATGTTTGTAGCTACTTTTAATGTGTGGAACGTCTGTGAAACAAGGTAGTTCCTGTTCTCACTTACATTATAGCAGCTATAAACAGTGATTCCCTCACCAGAATCTCTTCTTTCTCTGACTAAAGATGTCAGACAACTTAAATTTACAGCTTTGTCTTTGACTATTACAATGCACTGACAGTGGAGATTCCTCCATAAATGTTAAATAAACATCTCCAACTCATTTATGTGGAGTATCCCAGTGTACACTGAAGAAACAATAACGTATTAGAACAAGTGCATTAATATAAACCAGTGATTTGCAGCTGCACTACTGTCTGAGCTGCTGTTATAGAAAATTAATCAACACCATCTGACCAAATAGATTATAGAACTGAATAGTGCTGTGATATAAATATATTATAACATTCAAAACCTTTTTCTTCATCACTAAAATCAGGTAAACTAGCTAGCTTACCACACTGGTTTTGCAGCTAAATATTTCAATGTACAATGTCATCTTCCGAGTATGTTCTGAATCTGTTATGACGGCTACAGAAACAGACGTGGTGGTTTTATGTGTCTTGTGTCTCTTCGCCCTCCCAAACTGGTAGCTGTCATATGACAGAGTAGAACTAGCTAGTGGGTGTGAACTGGAATTCATGAATACAATGGAAAACAAACAAACAAACAATCCAAAAGGTTTGTGTACATCATCATTAACACAGCATTCTTCTGTTTTCAAAAGAATGAGGATGGGGCAAAACCAAAAACTTGTTTGAGAAACAGGTTCACAATAACAACCCTGTTAAAAATAGTTACTCATGCCATGTCAATATCAACTATAATACAATACAAACACTTTAAATACATTGCTGCAGTGTGTCCATGTCCAAGAGACTAAGCCACACATTTAATTCCAGGTTAAAGAATCTACTAACCTACCATTTAGATACCATTTAGTGGTTTTGCGGTATCTTTAAACAACACGCATTGCCTGCCTTTCTCACTGCTGGTGGACTAAGTGATAGAGAATCATGTTTAGATGATCAGGCAGTAAAAATTGTGCGTTTGATTATTATATTTATCATATTTTACGTCTTGGGTAAGAAATCGCCTAGCACTGACTGCTCTGATAGTGACTCCATCACTGCTAGTGTTAGATAATATGGTAACTCGTAACTCTATGGAATTAAATGGAGAATAAAACACTTGATGACGGGGTGGCGCGACGAAACAGAGTTGATCATACCATCTTAAAGTTGCTTCAATTCCTATAATTCTACTTCCCGAAGTGTTTTATTGCTCTTATACCACAACAATTTATTTAATAGATTTAAGAATGACACATCATACTTTTTATGCGTTTATAGTTACATTTAATGTTAGTTTCTATTATTACTTGGGTTATAGCAGTCATTCCCTCACCAGCCTCAACGTTTTCTCAAGTTAATAAGACTTAAGGTGAGGGATCAACTGTTTATATCTGAAGACATATTGGAAAAGTTAAAGTTACAGCTTTACCGCTGACTGCTACAAAGCACTGACACTGGAGACTCTTTCCATAAATGGTAATGATTACATACTGTATTAGGACAAGCACATTAATATAAACTTGTGATTTGCTGCTGTTACAAAAAAAAAAAAAATCAACACCTTCTGACCAATCAGAATCAAGAATTCATGAGCGCTGTGGTGTATTTATACACTATAAACTGAGTGGTGTTAATGTGTATATGATTTCAATGTATTGTACTGCCTCCCATTTTTAATTGTTTCTTTTTTAATATCTGTATTTGTGCAACCTATAATCCATTTTACATTGTTAAAGACTGATGCCTGTACTGTATTTATTAGCAAACCAAGAAGCCCTGACAACTCAAATGTTGCACAAGGCTGTTGATACAGTGAATATGAAAATGATGGTTAAAAAAATGACATCAAGAGAAATCATGTCAGACCTTTTTCCTCATTTAATATGAAATAGCAATCAAAATTCATGCGAAAAACAAATAGAAACAGTTTAGGCAAGACAAAGAAAAAAAATATCCTGGTTGCATAAGTGTGCACACCCTTTTATAATGGGGCATGTGACTGTGCTTAGAATTAAACAATCACATTCAAACTCATGTTCAAAAGTAATTATCATACACTTATCTTTAATGTTTCTGGAGGATTTTCTTGACACTTCTTGGTTTCTGCTAAAGCCATGGTCTGCAAAGAGCTTACAAAGCACACAGGATTTCACTGTCGAAAGGTATCAACCAGGAGAGGGGTACAAAAGACCAAAACATTAGATGTACCCAGGGCCTGCAGAAGCACTGGAAAAACTGGGCAATTGCTGATGAGATTTGCAAAAACATCTACCGGGAATATGTTCTGGATTTGTTCCCAAATCTTAGCGTTGCCCTGCGCTGATTGTTAACTGTCCTGGTACCGTGGCATCAGGAGAGAATGAGTTTTTCGCAACCCAAACATGTAAAGAACTATCTGCTGATGACTGATGACTTCACAATAGCCAAAGCAAGAAAGGTCCTCTTTTGAATCGTGAGTCTACAGTATTATTATTTATTTATTATGGCCATATTCAAGCCATGTCTTCATGAAGCTCGCTTCATACTGGAACAGGTTTGGGCCTTTTAGTTCTAGTTAGGGGCAGTCTTAATATTACAGCATACAAAGACATCCTAGACAATTGTGCTTCTAACTTTGTGGCAACAATTTGGGGAAGACTCACATATGGGTGTGAAGGTCAGGTGTCCACACACTGTACTTTTGGCCATATAACAAGACAGCTTATCAGCCAAAGGACACCATACCCATGGTGAAGCATAGTGGTGGCAGCATCATGCTATATGGCTGATTCTCTTCAGCTGGGACTAGGGTTTTATTTTGGCACAAACCCTGCAGGCCTCTGTTAGACAGCTGAAGATGAAGAATAATTTCACCTTCTAGCACGATAAAGACCCAAAGCACAAATCCACAAAGGAATGGCTTCAAAGGAAGAAGATCAACATTTTGGAAAGGCCCAGTCAGAGCCCAGCTCAAAATCCTGTCCTATCAAAACCTGTCGAACATGCTATCAAACATTTTTGCAAGGAAGAGTAGAATAAAATAATCAAATCAGAATGTGCTGAGTTGGTAGACTCTTACCCAAGAACACTGAGTGCTGTATTACAAGCAAAAGGTGCTTCAATAAAATATTAGTCTAGGGGTGTGCACATACATACATCGCAAGGTGGAAAAAGATCTGACATGATTTATCATGGTTTCATTTTTTTACACCACAAAAACCTGCAATTTTAACAGGGGTGTGTAAACATTTTATATCCCCTGTAATTGGTGGCTGTTTCACAAATGGCTCATTGTTTGAACACAGACAAAGTTGTGATATACACACTGAAGTCATAGGCCTGTAACTAAAGGACCACCATCCTGTATGCATTCTATATGACCTGCTTCAAAATGTGACTTATGCCCTTTGTCAGTGTGCACTGTCCTTTTGTTTCTCCAGTATAAATGTCACAAAGTGTAAATAAATAGCATAAGACCATGAGGGTACCAGAGGACAGTGTAAATACAACGGTCACTGCATGTTCTGTAACCAACGTAAAGAGTATCCATCTGTTTTGAACATGATCTAAAGAAAAAGTCGTACAAATTCGAATGTGTTGTTTTTCTGAAGTCATAAGAAAAAATACGAGCTCTAACCCCACCCCTATTCTTAAACCTTAATCCTTGTGTGAGTTGTTATGAATTTGCAAATCAAACCATGTTGCCTTTTTTTTAAGCATCTCTAATTCTCTTGAGAAAATAACATGTTAATAATAATGTAATAATTTAAAGTACATAAACACATAAATAAGGAACTCTACAGTCTTCGTACGTGGGAGTTTTTCAATCAAAGAACTTCAAAAATGTCATATTTTGGCATTTTTCCTCAATAATCTTTCAATGAAATTCGATCATTTGTGTCCATTTTAACAGCATAGATTCGTTCATAAATGTTTCCTTTCCAGTTAAGTAAGCAAGTAATTCATTACAGGAATACTAATTAAAAATGAGACCACATTACTGAAGTAATTTCATATTAACAGTACGTATATCACATTAGTGCATTACTAATTTGTTTTTGTAATCAGTGCATCTAACTCTAGCAGAGTTTCTATTATTCATTGTGACTCATAACAGCATATACTGTATATGAATGAATATAGAATTCTGATTTTTTAAAAAAGCATTTCCAGTAAATAAGATGTTTGTTATTTTGCTTTTCAGACACAATGACCACCCACATAACACCCCGACTGTTTTATTTTAAAGAGTGATATAAAAAGAGTTCATTGGGTCTGCTGTCCATAAGCTCTAATTTGGTTGATTCTTATGTCAAACCCAAACAAAACTCAAGAATTACAAAATCTTATCATGTACTTAGTGTTAGAAAACTTAACACTTATCATTTGGGTGAGAAATTGTGCAAGGAGGTGATCCAACAAACAAAACCCACAGTATTGTGACAGCCATGTTTGTTCCTGTCGGCCTCGCTCGGTCTAAAGGGGCTGCTCAGGGTGGCATTAAGCTATTCAGCACTGTCCACGTCCAGCCAAACATTCTTCTCAGAGGGGGGATAAAAAAAAGTGAAAGAAAAACGAGTGCAGGAGACGGAGCTGGCTGGCAAAAGTTTCCTAAAGGTTGCCAAGAAGAGAGCTTGTACTGAAATCGTCGCTATGAAGACATTTGTTTTGTCTCTCCTCTTGCCACATCACTTCCTGCTTGGAAAAAGAGGAGGGAAAATCAGTGCTCGAGAAAATCATC
Organism: Gogo arcuatus; assembly: GCA_028570945.1. Classification (NCBI taxonomy): domain Eukaryota; kingdom Metazoa; phylum Chordata; class Actinopteri; order Siluriformes; family Anchariidae; genus Gogo; species Gogo arcuatus. The sequence continues at coordinate 15,332,333 of JAOTRR010000001.1, forward strand.
TCTGAGCATCTGCACTGACCAAATTAACCAGGTTTCCGTAGTTTTGACATCTCAAAGTTAATAGATCATGTTCTTCAACTTGAAAGTATGTAACAGGATGAGGCGTGGTTAGAGACAGGACAACGAGTTCACGTTGTTTTTTCTAGAAAACACGCCAATAAGTGTTATATTTGATATTTGATATATTTAATATATTTTTATACCACAGTGCTGTTGAATTCTCAGATCTGATTGGTCAGATCTATACAGTGTCAGAGCAAGCTTGCGTTTTTTTAGTAACATGACAAGCTGCGTTTTTTTTTTGTCTTATTAACTTTGAGAGAAAAAAGTGAGACTGGTCAGGGAACGATTGTTTATAGCCAATTTAACGTAAGTGAGAATAGGAACTAACTTGTTTCGTGGACGTTCCACATCACTAAACGTAACAATAATCAGATAAAAAGTGTGATGCATGCATTAAAAATTAAAATGGTTGGCAAATTGCTTTGGTATAAGAGGCGTGTTATAGGAAAATAATCAGCTCCAGGGTTGTAATAGTAACTCGGCTTCATCACACTACCCAGTCACTGATTTTTTTTCCTGTTATTTTTACCAGTACGTCCTAACAGTGTGATTAGAAGCACATTTGTCGTTTATGTAAATTGAGTTTTGGACAGCTTTGTGGTCATACATTTAGTATTTAGTGCCCTTTTTGACAGCCATAAGCTTCACTAATGCTCTGTCATGGTGTCTCTCAACATATATTTCTGCACACACACACACACACACACATACATACACACACAGTGCCCTTGTTTTCATCTGTCTTTTGCCTTGATGTAGGCCTCTGACAGTTTTCACTGGCTGACCCCATGTCATCACGTGCATGATCCTAACTCCTAACCCTACATTCCTCATCTGTTTAATTACTTATGTGGTGCGCTGCAGTACGTCCTGTGTGAAACTATCAACAGAGTCGGCTATTGGAATGTCACAGGTCTCGGTATAGCTATATAGATTTTCACTTATACTATCTCTCTCTCTCTCTCTCTCGCTGTCTCTCTCTCTCTCTCTCTCTCTCTCTCTCTCTCTATGATAACGTCCTGACAGTTTTTTTTATATATTATCAAAAACAATTCTAAGTGTGTAGAGCTTTAGAAACCTGATTACACATACTGTATTTTCCCTAATTCTTTGCAAAATTACTAAAAATTAAAATCAAACAAAAATCCACACCATATCCGCACCTCTAGTCATGTGGAAAAGAATTTGAACTTTGACTACACCTATTGTTAAACGAAATAAAGAAAACATTGACTCAGAAATGGGTAAGACATTTTCCATGACCTCTTTAGGGAGTGGCATCAGTAAACAAAAAACCAGTGTAGAAAAAAAATATTGCAGTAAGAATATCTTCATAACTTCTTCAAGAAGAAAGATATGGTATTATCTGATGTGTAAATGTTAAACATGCTAAATATTTAAATTATATTAAAAAACGCCTGCAATGAATTTAATGGGAGTGATTGGGGTCCTGGAAGAGACATTTCTCCAGCATGTATGGGCCTCAGGGTAGAAAACATATTATTGTTTGTCCTTTGTTTGTCACTGTCAAGGCAAAGACAGTGAGTTTGCATATAGGAACGTATGGACAGATCATGTATGCTGTCTAAGCTAGGCCACCAAGCAAGGAAAAATTTTCCTTGCCCAGAAACCTAACTGACAAAGATAAAATGTGTTAGCTAATTGAATGTAATAACATATAACATACAGTATAACTAACATATAGTTTGCAAGTTAAGTGCATTTATGCAGACTAAGAGAAATGAACAAGTTTGCGACCTCTACAAAAACTCGGCACGTCACAATAAATATCTTTGTACAGAATATACATTGCAATGTGCAAGTACATCTGATATATGCTAATTGATCTATTCATTATGTACATGAATGTGTGTGTGATGTGTGTGCTGTTGGAATGGTATGATAAAACAGTCCAGGTCCTTGTAGTCGGCCACAAGAGCATTAATTGAGATCAAGCACTGATGTTGGGTAAGGAGGTCTGGGGTGCAGTTAGTGTTCCAGTTCATCCCAAAGGTGTTCAGTGGGGTTGAGGTCAGGGCTACGTACAGGACACTCGAGTTCTTTCACTCCAAACTTGGCAAATCATGCCTTCATGCAGCTCGCTTTTTGCACAGGGGTATTGCCATGACATCATTCATGAAATTGTTCTACCATCACCCAGATCGCACCATTCAGAAAGATTCGGCTATAGGAATGTCCCAGGCCTTGTTATGTGTGAGATTCCTGCACAAATTATGGCTTTCTCTCTCACTCTCTCAATCTTTCTGAACTTCTTGACAGTTTTTTATATTAAGAAAAAATTCCAAACATATCATGTGTCTGAACGTATTCTATCAATGGCCAGATCATGCCTCAACTGATGTGGGTAGTGCAGCATGCGACGGGATTCGGGATGTATAGCTCAAACTATAGTTACAGCAATGTTTTTAAATATATACCTCAAACAAAAGTCAATAATGGGTATGTTTTTCATTTTTTGGTGCTTCTCTGCTGGGCAACTATGAAGAAAATCTGATAAGTCTAGGTATATAAAATAAAAATATTTTTGCCCTTTTAAATTCTTCAGACAAACAACGATATAAAGTTTTGTTTGGTTGCTAGCTGCTCACTGAGTAACCTGCATTCTCCTCTGTAAGCCCGAGGTCCTTAAACACCACAAGTGTACCAAGGGATCTTGTTAGGGCCAGTACATGGTGCTTTATGTTAATTCCTATGGGAGTAAGTAGTGCATGTGGTGGTCCCATGAGTGCAGGTTGATCCTCTCTCTGTGATGATGTCCTGTCAGAGCTAGCGTCCTGACAACAATGTGCCTTTTCAATTCAGACTTTCCTTGAGAAGCCCATTAGAGGCATACCATTTAATCTGACGCACTGCTCATATTGTTTCTAAGGCTACAGTTCCAAATTGGATGGTATTTGACTTGTTGATATTGGTATGTTCTACTTCTTCCTTCTGGATGACAGAGGTGTGGTTCGTGTTCTTATAATCAGCACGCTGGTGGCAGGAATTCTGGGAAATTTGGATTTTACTGTTTGGGTAAACATACTTGACTCGTGCTGAAAAGAAAATCAGAGGCCTCTTCTGATAAGAGATTTGAGAGTGTCAGCGTTTAAATGTGCACCTTGCAATGGAAAGATCCTTGAGTCCTCAGATAAAATCCAAGGAGTCATCTCGGGACACAGAATGAAAGTACCCATGCGGTTCTGACCTTTCAACAAAACTGCTCATTTGCAAAAAAAATCTGAAGGTGTGCTTTAAAAACTGTTTACCACAAGAAAAAAGCTGCTGTGAAATTATCGGTTTGTCTGCGGTTCTCATGTTGGGAGAATGTTCTAATTAAAAGTGTCAGGATGCCACATTCTTCAATTGCTCTTTCAATAATAAGCATACTGCTTATTGTCATATTTTTGTTGGGAATGGGTCAGGTGATCAACCTTCAGAAGGTTCTACCTTTTTTTACCAGTACGTTGCAGGGCATCACATACAAACCCACACAGATACGTGGAGAACTTGTGAAACTCCTCTCAGACAGTAACCACAGCTCAAGGATTAAACCCCAGACTCTGGAACTGTGACCAACACATCCTGCTGCAACACTGTACAAACAAACAAATAAACAAACAACATCTTGGAGCCTAGGGCATTCAGTAATATTCAAGATTGAATTTTTGAACCTTATTGGTCAAGAGGTGATGATTCATTTTCTATAATGGCTCCAATCACAGGTGTATTTTCTTTCTTATACGTTTTCGTTTCTATAGTAACGGCTAATTCACAGGATCTTGTATGGCAGACACGCCACATAATCTAAGTCTAATAATAAACATTAAAAATGTCTTATTTAAAAGAGAAAATTAGAAGAAGCCTTTATTTTTGTCACATGTGCTCTCTCAAGCACAGTGAAATTCCTCTTCTGCATTTAACCCATCTGAAGCAGTAACCACACACACATACTCAGAGCAGTGGGCAGCTATGCTACAGTGCCCAGGGAGCAGGTGGGGGGTAGGTGCCTCGCTCAAGGGCATTTCAGCCATCATACAGAGGAAGGGGAAAGTGCTGTTCCTTCACTCAACTCCCCTCACATTTTTCCTGCCGGTCCTGGGAATCAACTTGACAACCCTTCGGGCCCAAGGCTGCTTCTCTAGCCTTCAGGCCATGACTACCCCCGTTATGAATTATGTTTTCTGTAAGGACATGTTTATTTAACATTTATGGAAGGAGCCTGCAGTGTCCGCGCTTTGTAACAGTCAGAGGATAAAGCTTTACCTTTAACGTTTCTGACATGTCTACAGATATATACAGTTGTTCTCTCACCAGTCTGTTATGGGGTCATAGATGTTATAGATGTCGGACATCTATATCATCCTGTGATAGGCCTCTGACTGCCACATGATCTTGACTCTAACACTTGTAAAATATCGGTTGAGTTTGTTCAGCCGTCATTGTTGGTCCTACCTGTTTTGGTTACGCTTTTATAAACATAAAGCTAAATAATTGAGATAAACTGGTTGTCAGATTTACTTTACGTGCTAGCCTTTGAACTAGCTTCACTGGCATATTTGCAAAGCGAGCTAACTTTGCTAGCCACAGAGGCAGCAATGATCTCTGCTTTCCTTCCAAGCTTTATTTTTCTTCGTAGTGATCTATCTCTATACATATTCAACGAGAGGTTGTATATGACAGGGTAAGACGAAACTGTTTTTTTTTCTTGCAATTTTGCACATAAAACTGTAAATGAGAACTACTGTAATCGCAGTTGCGAGCGGATACCTGAAGAAACGTCAGACCAAACGTGTCATAGCACTGATCTGAGGAAACTGTCGCTTTGAATCTATAGTGAATCTTGAGTGGAAAAAATGTCTTTGAAAATGCCTTATTCAAGGCTCTATGTTGCTTTGTTGCAGTATAGAAAATGGCTGCCTGTCACTTTGTTGTTGGCTTGTGTGTTTAGGTCAACATAGCATTTGAGTGTAATCTACTCTTAAGTCCTTATTAGCTGTTTTTTTTAAAAAAAAAAATCAAATTTGTATAATGGTAGTTATCTGTAGTCTAGTAGTAATACTGATAATAGTGATAACACTGATAAAATGTACTTAGTGATATTGTGCAAACAATCCACACAGAACTGTATTGACCACGCGCCTCTGGCTGACGCTGCGGGTCACGTGGTATGCATTTCGAAGCACCGCGAGCCGAGCCGAGTCGAGCCGAGGTGAGGGCGCGAGCGGTGGCGTGATTGGTCCACTGCGTTTCGCTGCTCTGCTCTGCTCTGCTCTGCGCTCGAGCCTGGGAAAATTATCATTATTCATTATTGTTATTACCAATCCGGCTCGCGCTCGCTCTTTACGCACTACAAGGAAGGCACTTCCTGCTTTCGCGAGTGTGTGTGTGTGTGTGTGTGTGAGAGAGAGAGAGAGAGAGAGAGCGCGCGCTCAGCCTCCAATGGAGCCATGTAACTAACTAACGGCTCCGGTTACTTATTAAACCCGGGTTCGGCGCAAAACAAGCCCGCTACATAAGGCATGAGAAGCGGCGTGGAGGCCGAAAGCTACCGGGGAACGTCAGTGCAGGAAGGTAAAGGTCTTCTTCTTCTTCTTCTTCTTCTTCTTCTTCTTCTTCTTCACCTGGTGCTGTTTCAGTTAGTGTGCATGCGTGATGCTTATAGATCTATAGGCTATAATAATAATAATAATAATAATAATAATAATAA
>JAOTRR010000001.1:15338205-15350560 GCA_028570945.1 Gogo arcuatus
ATGCTTATAGATCTATAGGCTATAATAATAATAATAATAATAATAATAATAATAAATACATAAATGAGACTTCTGGATATCAAAAACGCGTGATGAGTGCATATCCCATATTAAATCTCATTCTTACACTTCGTATTTTCTATTCATGCATGTTTTCTTACAAATATATAACCAGATACAGTTTATATAAAGGATGCCGGACATGATGGCATGATGTGTTGATAAATATGGGCAGGTTGAAAGGAGGGGAATGTGAAGCAGAGGCAGAAGCTACAAACCGGCAGGGAGGTTTTAATTTACGCCGCTCGGTGCTGGAGTGGATTTGATCAGACTACTAAGTAGGGGAGTTTGTTTCGGTGCTGGAGGTAATGAGGTAATTGAGGAAACTGGCCTTGCTCCATTGCCCTGGGCACTCTAGAATTGAGAGGAGACTTTATTTAAAGATTAGAGTTTTAAAAAACATTATTCACTACTTAAAGTTGAGACAAGGAGGAACCAAAATCAAAGTCCAGCTTGGTCTGACCTGCTAATAAAGCTGACCAGCTTGACCTGTGTTTTGGAGGCTGATAGTCGATCAGACCAAGCTGGACTTTTTTTCAGCAGGTCCCTTAAAAAAGATCTTCCAGGTAGTAACAGGATACACAAATAATACACGTGTATAAGGTTTGCTAAAGTCACCACTTTGTTGTAGCAAATGTCTAAAAAAAACAACAACCAAGCTTAGGTTTGAATTCTTTCCTTCAACGCTGGCTGATGTTGAATTTTATTTTTTCAAAAGTTGATTTCCATGGTGCACTTCCTCTGCCAGGCTCTGATTGGTGTATTTTTTCCCCCGTATCTTTTCCTTTGGCAGGTGATCACGGGACGACGATCTGACCCTACGCACATTTTTTCTGAGCCTTGTAACACGATCCCTCAGCTCCAGAGACCTTTAAATACATTGCAGGGTCCACGTGGTGTAAAGTGAGCCAGTACAACTGTCCAGAGCTGCTCGGGACACTTCTGCTGACAGTCCTGCCAAGTAAGTGCCCTTTTTTCCACACTGCAAGAGAAGAGGGACGTGGAACGGTTCTCAGCCGTTCAGATCTTCCCCCGACTTAAATATTGCAGTGAAGTTCTTCTAGGTTTTTCTAGGCTTCTACTAACCAGATAGTAAAATGTACCCTCCTCTTATCAGTTGGCCTTAAAAAAAAAAGAAGAAGAAGAAGAAGAAGGAGGAGGAGGAGGAGGAACGGCTGCGGTGAATGGGGAACGTAATTTATATGCTACCGAAGTTCAGGCAGGATCTTATGCAAAGCCTGGAGAGGGCTAAAGCACCTGCCTCTTTTACTCAACCTGTAGAGCGTGAATTATAAATCGAGGAGCTGAGGATCCACATCTTGGATGGGATAGATCGACACTGTAGATCAGGTGAAGCACCGATCAAAACTTAGCACTGACTAAAAGTGTCCTTCGTTTCTTCTGATACGACTCTCAACTACAAGGCTTCCGCATGGTCCTCTGGTCGAAAGAGCAAGACAAACTGCCCAACATGTCCGCGGGGACGGAAATCATAGAGGTGAAGAAGGACTTCATCTCTTCGAACGGTTCGGTCCACCCGGTCATCCTGGCCGCAGGGGCCGAGGAGAGGCAGCCGAGCGGCGGCGAGTACGAGCTCACTGAGGTGACATCTTTGCCAGAACGACCTGAGGCGGAAAACGAGCGGACAGAAATGGTGGTGATCGATTGTCGCGCCAACGCCAAGGGTCAGAGGGAGGAGGACGCTCTGCTGGAGAACGGCAGCCAAAGCAACGAGAGTGATGACACGAGCGCGGACCAAAGCCCGGTGCCACCAGTTCCTCTAAAGGAGACGTCAATTTCCATAGGACTGCAAGTCGTGTTCCCTTTCCTGCTGGCCGGGTTTGGGACGGTGGCCGCTGGTATGGTCCTCGACATTGTTCAAGTAAGTGTGTGTTGATTCAACTGTCCAAATCGACTTGTGTTTGCTATTTAAACTGAGGAAATCCAAAATTTAATGTCTTACCACCGGACTACTAACACTTATGCTTTATTTCTACTCCAAGACCACTTGGTCTTCCTGTATACAACAAACAGAGAATATGTATTTCTTGAAAAGTCCCCAAAGTCTGGATTTTACAGCGTTTGGCTTTGCTAGATCCACTGAAAAGATATTAGGAGTCAACATTGCTGTCTACATTACATACGATAAAAAGCCCTTGGATGTGCTGATCCAAACATGTTACTCCTTAACGATGTGCTTTTGTCCGCCCGGAGGCTAAAACACACCGGTTTACTGTAAATCTACACAATGGCTATTTGTAGAACTGCATTTGAATATGATTTGACACGGTTACTCAGGTGCTATTGAGTTAATTCTTCCTGTTTTTCTCTTCTGAATGAATTGCCAAGGCTCCATAACTGGACTTTTTCCAGTATAGTCTTAAATATGAGCCTTTTTTTAGGAACACATAGCGGAAAGACATTTCAGTCAATGATAAACAGAGCTAATAATAGCTTCTTTTTTTTTTTGCACGTTTGTTATGTCTCGATTTCTTCAAAAGAGGCCTTATTGGTATATTCCATTGAAGACAGATGGAAGAGGTGGGTAATACGGTAAAAAATATCATATCGCGATACTTTGAACTGTTTCTGTAATGCCTGAGAATTTATCATGATAGGTATTAGACTTGCTAGCAAAGTGCAAGTCAGACATTACCACCACAAGAACAGAACAGAAAAGAACGATTTCCAATATTGTTATTTTTTTAAGCGCTGTTAAACAACATGAAACCTGAAAGAGAAGAAAAAAATGAAACGACTGCTACATGAAGAAATAAAAATTCAATTCTCATGGTGTTGTTCAAGGATAGAAAAGCACCAACAATGCAAAAATACACAAATAAATAATCACATTAACAATGTTATATTGTCACATTATCATTCATTTCCTAATTGAATATTCATCAGTGTGTATTGAGAATTCTTGTAGAACTGTATTTATAAATGAAATCTTGACTTGAAACAAGAAGACCGAGATGATGGTGCACCCACGCGCAGCAGCTTCGTGCTCACAGAAAATATGCTATTTATTTATTTTCTTATTATTAACTAGTTAGGGCTGGGCAATGTGACAAAAACTATGGTATTATGATACTTTTCTACGATACACAATATGTGTTTAAATATATAAGGTTGCTAACCAATTGTCAGCAAAAACTTTTATGTCTACAATTTCTACAAAAACAACTTGTAACAAATTCTGACAATAAATAAATAAAATTACATTTTACCGTTTTAAAGGTTAGGTAAAGAAGTTTGTTATTGCTATTTTTTTTAAAAGTTAGAGAACGATATCACAATGCCTGTGATATCTCAGAAAAGTATGTGTATTGTGACATAATTTATCACAATATCAGTATAATATCAATATATCACCCAGCCCGAGTACTCATTAGTTCAAACATCTGCAAGGTGTATTAGAACATATCAGGCATTACACTGTACGATGACAATAACGATATTCAGTTCGATTGTATTCTAATCTAAACCATGAAACCACGAGAAAGTAATGCATAGTTTGTGATGTAATTGTTTGGAATTGTGATGTAGGTGTTTGGAAACGTTTGCTACAAAACCAGTTCTTTTACGAAAACTTGTACTTTTTCCTTCGTGCTCGTAGCTGAATGCGTGCAACTATCCAGGGGACTCGTGCAAAGCAAAGTGACTCGGGATGTTTACAGTCACAGAGTGAGAGAGCGAGAGAGAGCGAACGCTGTAATTACATTTATGTGCTTTTTATTCCAATAGGTTTTAAAAATAACTTTAAAAGACCGCTAGTTCTCAAAGTGACATCCAGGAAGCATTGAAAACCAAACAAATGTTCTGCCATTGGTAGAATTACAGTCCACCCTTATCACAATTATTATATTTATATTTGTTTTTGCATTATTATAGATTGTAGCTTATTTAACTGGTCACTTGAATTAAATAGGTTTAATCTGAACAGAAAAACAGGCAGATTATAAATAATATCAGCTGTAACCTAGGGGCAGGTGATATGATATCGCAATACTCGATGCACGATATATACATACATCATGATTTTTAGGTTTACTCAAAACCTTTCGACAAAAACTATATCACAATAAAGTGTATTGTGGCATGTTTTATTACGATATCGATATTATATTCTCATATCGCCCAGTCTTACCTGGACCTCATGTGTTTTGTCAGGTGAAAGCTCAGGAATGAAAAAAATAATAATAATAAATAAAATAAAATAAAAACCATCCACAGCTCCATGTTTTTGAATAATTAGACTAATATGTGATTTGATTTATTTCATAAAATAAATCTGGAATAAAGAGACACATGGATATTTATTTGTTTATTTATTTATTTATTTTTACAACTAAAGGAGTCCAAAAGTGCTGAGAAAGTTTCCAAATTGCTGCTTTAGCTTATATTATTTATGATCATTTTTTGTCACAATGTTGCTTGCCATTCAATAAGTCAAAGATTCCACATTAATGTCATGTTTTATTTGAAGTCTGAACACGTCCAGGATTTTTAAAAAACAAATTCTTGAAGATTTTTGTCTAGTAGTAATTAAGAGCATAATGCTCTATCATCCCTTGCTGTTCCTCTTCCATCACTTTGACGTCGCCCAGGTGCGCGCTCGAAACCTGAGACACATGGGACACGGATTTATGAACCGATTATCGGAGCAAGTCACAGCTCTGTGAGGCGCAACGCTGTTTCTTTCTTCACATCAGGGCATCAGGATGCAACCAAACTTTAAAATCTCCTTAGAATTGATTATTAATTAATCAACAAATTTTTTAATGTCCCATGTTCATTGACAGACACAAATTTTAGCTTATTACAAATACAAAATTACAAAATTTTCCCCCAAAATCTGTTCAGGTTAAATAATAAGACTTGAAGCATCCTTTTGTGCATACATTATAATGCTTTTTTTAACTCAGTAATTGCTTGCAAGTTCAAATACATTTGAAGCTTCTTTTTTTTTTCATTCCCTTTCAACAGGAAGCAAAGGAGGAAATGGAAAAAAAATGGAGGAAACATTTTAGGTCCGAAATATTAACAATTTGTAAAACTTTGCTGCCCAGAATGATTGAAAATACATTTTTAACACATGCACTTGAGGTTCGAATTTAAAGTTTGCACATGCATTATTTAATCCAGAACCGAAAGAAAACTAATGCTTTTTTTTCGTCTAAAGGTTTTTTACTTGATGATACCTTTTTGTGTAGAAAGTTTAGACATAAAATTCCCAAGACATTATGCATGTGTCACCGTCAGCCATGTTGGATTGAGTAATAAAAATCAACGTAATGGTGGATATACGGTAACATTGGAGTGGTTTGGAAGTGATTTACATCTAAAACCTCTAAAAAAAACAGCCTTAAATTAACTGTCTATGAGTGTTGACACTGTACATGAAAAGTTTAAGCTTGTTGTTTTTTCTTGTAACTAGTTACTACCGAGCTGAGATAAACGAGTTACACCCTGATATATAAAGGCAGGAAATGAACACAAAACCCCAAAGGTGTTTATCTGGAACTGGTTGGAACTGGTGTTTGCGTTTACTGTAAAATTCTATGATATGGATGACTCTATGATGCCGTAATATTACTCAGAATTTCAGAAGGGGAAAAAATAGAGCAAAATCCTGACATCCTGTGCTACAGAAAAACCACATAACTGAATATTTGATCAGTCTCCTAACTTTGTTGTGGTTATGAGGGAGACGGTGTGAAAACAGAGCTTGATAAGGGTCTACACTGGAACCATGGGTCTTCAGGTAGAGATGGTTGGATTAGGATTAGAGGTCTAATCCTTGCCTCTAGCCTTAATTCTGGTATCCAATAGAAATCCCATCCAGATATCCTGTTCTGAGATGCTTTCTGTCCTGTGTTGCATCCTGCCTAAAAAAAATTTGAGCATTGTGGAGGAAAAGATTGTTTTTTTTCCCCCCTCATCTCCTTCATCCATTGCTTTCTATCAGTTCAGGCTCTGAACGTAAACGAAATTTCAAGTCATTAATGCATCATGAGTCAAAAGTGAGTCATAACTGCGTATGACTGGGGCAAAACCATCAGTCGTATCAAAACCCAGATACAGTCATGTTAACTGTGAAAGAGAGTATAGATTTGGATATTTTGGCTGAATTTTCTATTAGTGTCCATATTTTTTTGCTCTTATTATTTAGATGGCTTCAAAGCATTAGATCTAGATTTATGGTGTTTGGTCATAAAATAAATGTTTAGAAAATCTAAATTAAAGTATTAGCATCCTCAGTGAAGAATTAGCAACAGTTATTTCCCCATAAAATGACCTGTTTGAGATCCTCTGTCTAGAAAGGTTGTTTGGGAAGTGGCCAGTGGTTTGGTCAAGATAAAAAAAAAAGAAACAAAAACACCAGGCGAGAACCGTTCAGTCCAGTCAGACAGTCAGCCTATTTTTGCCAGGAGGAAAACAGACTCAACATCAAGCTCTCACACCAGCCGGTGTCTCAGTACTCCCACAGGAAGCCATTTTGGGTCTACCACATCCAGGCTGTCACCCCGTTCTTACAGGAATCAGTGCAGACAAACAAGCGTGGGCCGTGCTGTGTTCTCGTGGACCCTCTCTCTTAGCAACCTCCTCGTTTTTCCACACAATTTTTTTTTTTACTTATCATGGGGGACTGAGCTTTTTTTTCTGTTTTGTTTTGTTTTTAATAGTAATGTTGTTTTGCAGTCTAAACCAAACCCTGACTTCCTGTGGGGGTAAAAAGCATGGTCGGTTATCAGGAAGTGCAGTTTTCCGTCTTTGAGTCACTGAAAGAAGGACTCAGTGAATCGCACCGGATTCCTAACAGACATTACGATACTGCGAACCAAAGTTCAGCTGCTAGATATACAGAAAATGTTTATACACGTAGATCATTCACTTCAAGTCGTTCACCTTTATTATTATTATTATTAATAATAATAATAATAATAATAATAATAATAACAGCTTAATTTATGTAGCACCTTTCATACATTAAAAATATACAGCTAAAAGTAGGTTAGAGTATGAAGTAATAAAAAAAAGCTTGTCAAAAAATTTTAAAAAAGGAAATAATAAGAAATAATAATAAAAAGCAATTGTAAAATAGAATCTGATACCGATACCAATAAACATATCTGATACCAATAATGATACTGAAACCTTGAGTATCTGCCAATATTGATACCCATCTGAAATTTTTTTCTTTACAAGCTACTAAGCTTTAATTTTTTTTAAAAACTAAAGCACTTTAAAAACTACAGGAAAAAATACATAGCTAAAAACATGACTTACACTGACACTGCGAATATAATGAATAAAATAAAGTACAAATATGATTTTTTTAAAAATCAATCCTAACAAAAGAAATACAAGCAAGTCTCTGTATGTAAAGATTTCCAATTCCAAAAATTGGTCACCTAATTTCAGTCTTTCCCGTTTGTTACAGGATCAGATCAAATTTTTCCTCCAATATCCAATCCACTACTGAATCTAAATATATATTAAGTGTAAAGTGAAAAAATATCATAAAAATTCTATACTTGAAAAAGTTATGTTGAAAAAGGCATGAAAAATATTTTACAATTGTTTGTTTGAAATCAGGGATAAAACACATTATTAGAGTAACTACAGTAAAAATAATAAAGGTATGTAGTTATGAGTTATAAGTCTAGATGTTGGATCTGTATGTTTAAGGAGTTAATAATTCAGCGAAACACAGAAACAGTTTTTAATTAGTTCGTTTTCATCACCACGGCTTCACGGGTCATGGAGATCAGCATCGCACACTGACTGTGATGCGTCACTGAATTCCTCCGTGACTATATATACTGGAGCTTTAGAGACTGTGCAGTCTGAGCCTCGCTAAACCTGCAAGTTCACAGGCTTTCAGGAGGAGTTGGCCGAGGCAGAGCTGTTCCCGGGAGACATCATCATATATCTCAGAAGGCGAGCGAGCTAGAGGAGAGGAGAGGAGTTCTTGGTAGCAAGGAAACCAAAGCCAATGTGGCAGATGGCCAATTTCCAATTGATGTAGTCCTTTTTTTCTCCAAAGTGGACCCTGTATTGCCAAAGAACGAAAAAGAAAATGTCAGTTGGTTGTAGCTGACCAAGCAGAAAGCCCTTAAGTACAATTTTTGCTCCATTTTTTCCCCAAGATTGCTCTTGTTAATTCCCAAGTGTTGCGTTTCAACCTGGATAGCTCAGCGCTTTTCTCTCCTTTCCTCTCAGAGCTCGGGTGAATCCTCTGCATTGATTTAGTTGTCCAACATCACGGCTGTAATTGCAGTGCGCCACTGGGATGGGCTCTAAAGATAAGCACTTTCTCCACTTATTGATCCACACGGACTCTTGCTGCATTGCATCTGCTCAAAAAAAAGAAAAAAGAGCTACCAGCTGCCAGTTACCCCAGTCATCAACTATTTCTTAAGGATAAAAGCTGGATGAGGTTCAAATGGATGCGATCAGCGATGACTCTGAATCCAGCTTTGGCAGATGCCGCTATTGAAATCTGCATCAGCAAAAAATTTACAGCCAGTGGATGAAAAAGTAAAGAACCAGGAAGCAGAGCTATAGAGTTGATTGCAAACAATCTCTTTGAAAAATCTGACAATTAAAAACATTCATAATGAAACAACAATCAAAAAAGTGAAAGGATTAAAGTTCATTTTGTCTCAAGGGGGAGTGCAAACTTTTGCACTGTACTGTACTGTATTAATATCCTGTATGAAATGTGTATAATTAGACTTTTTTTTAAAATTGACCAACATGTCTAACATAGTGACCATTATAGGGTCAGGTTTAATAATATACAGTATACAGTATTTATATTATAGTATTATATGTATCTAAATGAAAATCCACCTCTGCCAAGAGGTTACAGTTTATTTTCTTATAATCATTTTATTTCAGTTAAAGGTTAGAATTCTCTCACATTTTCAGTGTAAGATTAATCTAATTGACCACAAAGATATTTTTCATAATCCATCTTTACCAAGGGCGCCAATAATTCTGGAGCTGACTTCCCTTGTTTGAAGAGTGTGATGTTATAAGTGCAGCAGCTTCTACCAGCATGGTATCCAGCAGAGAGAGAGAGTTATATCGAGTTACAGGATTGAATCAATACCGTGGTAAATGAAGGTCATGGAGAATCCAGTGACCTCCCATACTTGAGGAACCCATCATGCAGAAATGCAATAAAGGATTATTTTTTTCTCCGTGTCTCTCCATGCAGCATTGGAAGGTGTTCTCCGAGGTGAACGAGGTTTTTATCCTAGTGCCTGCTCTTCTGGGCCTGAAGGGGAACCTGGAGATGACACTGGCCTCCAGACTGTCCACCGCAGTGAGTTTAACCAAATAAACAAACAAACCCGAGTGAACCGGTGTATAATAAAAGACCACAGGGGTATGCTGTTGTAGGAAAATAATCAATGACCGGGTAGTGTCATGGAGCGTCATAGAGTTACTGTTACCACACCAGAGTGTTTTATTCCTCTTACACCACAGAAATTTGTGACATTTATTTATTAATTACAGGCATACTTTTTACTGTTTATACCTATGTGTAATGTTATGGAGGCTTATGGAGAGATACAGCTTTTTGACACAGTAGGTCTGGATCGTGTTATTTGGGTGCACCTTTAAAGCCACCACAGCACATTTTTTTCAACCATTGCAACAACTTCCATTAAAGATTTCCTCTAACATTGTCATCTGACTCAAACCTAAACAATACCTCTGAGTAGCTTTATCTTAGTAAGTAAGATATTCCAGGCACCCCGTATTATCAGCTAACCAGCCAGCTGAAGTGTTTAACTTCAGAAAACTAGCAGTTACCACTTTTTGACATGGAAAGCAAAGGCGCTTAATTCACTGCTAAACCTTTTATTATTATTGTTGTTGTTGTTGTTGTTGTTTTAAGATCACAGCACAAGTAGAAGTCTGATATTCATTTAGGCTCTCAGTTAAAATGTTATGACCTGACCTTCGGACACCTGGCTGATGTGTACCTGAAGGTGTGCTTGGGTCTCCAGAACGTCTGAGCTTTGCAAGAGCATGTGTACGCTGAATGATCCTTTATTTGTGGTTTAGGACGAACGGTTTATTTTGCTGACTTCGAGATGAGCGACACCATAAATATTAGTCCAGCTGATAATCAGTAGAAACAAGGAGGACGTAGAGGAAAAACGTCATGATCACCAGCTACTGTTTGTTTTGAGGATCAGTCTTATTAGTCATATATTAGTGTTATGTCAAAAGGAACATCCATATCATGAACAGCCAATAGCTGCAATAAAAGAATCTGACAATCAGAGATCGTCTGGTGATCTACAGCGGCACAAAATGGGTGTGGCGTGTGATGTAAACAATTCAGTGAATTGTACAGGAATGGGGCACAAAGTAACTCTCAAAATGGCAGCTATATTACGCAGTCCTACATTCCCTATGCAAATTAGGTATGATGAAGTAAAGCAAGAAATCCAAATGATTCACGATTCAATGATTCATGATTTGAATGATTCCTTGGACCAATCCTTTGGTGCATGTGGTCTGATGTTTCTTCAGTTCCCCACTCACAACTTTAGTTCCTACCTGCTGTTCGTTCCCATTAGATGCTTTCAGACCAGAGGAACCTTTTCATAGTTCTTAGAACTCTTGGAGGAAGTTCCCCTTTTTTTGTGTGTCCGCACTGCAGGACGATCATAGTTCTTAGAACGCTGTTTTGAGGGACTTTTTTTTAGCTCCTACATGAGTGTAGGTACTCTCCCAGCACAAGAGGAACCACGAGTGATGTAAGTAAAGGATGATTGGTCCAGACGTAAGTGTACATTGATTGGTCGAACATGAGCCAGTGCAGCACCGGCAACCACTAGTTTTAAAAATCCGTGTAAACATTAGCCGTGGAAACAACAGTTCTTAACGTTAGTGTTAAAAAACGAAGAAAAAAAACAGACAAATGGGCCAACAGAGAAGTCCAGGCTTTATTGAGCGTATATGCGACAGAGGAAATACAGCACGATTTTGATGTGTCTAAGTGAAACATAAAAGTCTTCACTAGCATTTCCTGCTAACGTCACTCTAGCAAGCCGGCTTCCGTCACTTTAGCGTTCCTACTGGTGGTGCGAATGCAAACAGAAAAAGCCCTTGAAAGTATGTAGTTCTCAGGGGAGCTCCCCAGTTAGTAGTTCCTCTCAATGAGTCCCTAGAAAGTGCCTTGTTTGGTCCAAAAGCGCCTCTTTACTGGGCAAGACATCACATTTTTAGCAGGACGACACCTGATTCACAAATAGTTAGTTTTGAATACGTTCTGCAGCTAGGTAGTTAGGTGTGTCATTTCTGTTGCCATTAGCACTTGAAATAGGAACGCCCACTACTAGAGTAGAGCGATGAAAAAAATGACCGCAGTGTGAACGCAGGGTCACTGATGAAGTGTAAAAGAGTACATTTGAACTATTGAACAAATCGAGTCCTGTGAAATGTGTACAGTACCTACTGAAAACCTCACTAATTCTGTTAAGCACAAGCGGGCACACATTGCCCTAAAGCGGCTTTATACTCTCCTTGATTTACCCTAAACAGCTGGAGCTGAATTGTGTGGAGGTGGATTGCTGGTGCAGACATTCCTGTGGGCACTCGGTCACCACAAACACTCCACGAGTAGCTTTAACACGTCTTTATAGCAGTGGATTTAGGCTTTTTAAGCACGCTCACTGTGTGCAAAAGCGTGTGGTGTGTTTTCCGTACACACTCTTGATGAGGAAAAACTGATTAATGACTATAAAATGTCTGTTTCAGAGACAGGGCACAGAGTTTATACAAGTCCAGCCTTAAAAAGAGATATTTTTAAATTTGGGCTGGAGGGAGTATGGAAAAACCAAAAGCAAGAATTTCTTTCTTTGTCAGTTATTTTTTTATTCTGTCTTTTGTTAAATGTTATTGTACACAAACTATTAATTTAAAAATATATATTGACATTTTAATTTTTGTTTTAATTAATATAATAATAATAATAATATAAAATTATTGATGTAGGTCTGTTGGGCATAATGTTGATATCGATATTGTGATAAATTGTCATTTTTGTGAGATGTTGTGGGTATCACTTAATATTTTTATAAATTGTTTTGTAACAATGACTCCGAAAAGGATTCTGATGTTAAAAATTTGTACTGGATTTTTTTTAGATTGTAGAATGTAAAATTTACAGTTTTTTTTAGTGTTTACTTACTTACTTACTTATTTATAGCACTACTAGTTTGCTACCAAAGCTATATACTTACTCACTTACTTACTTACT
>JAOTRR010000001.1:15431007-15442649 GCA_028570945.1 Gogo arcuatus
TATATATGCATTAAAAAAAAGACTGACCAATCACCAGGTCTTGACCAATTGGAGGTCAAGACAAAATATGCCAAACTTAAAGAGGTAAGAAGTCTGTACTCCCAGACTTGGACTCCCTTTTCATTACACCCATTAAATCAGTGTTTGAGAGAAACCTCACTTGTGGTGTTCTTGCTTTATGGACAAGTAATAGTTTACTCGCATTTTCTAACCTACCACACCAGCTAACCATACATATCTCTTGAAGGAAAGATATGTCTCACTCTGTGAAAACTGCAGCCAAACTGTGAAATGAGGGTAAAATTGCAGAAAAAGGAATTTCGAACAACACTCCGAGCCTCACACTGACAGACATAATGGCATATGTGTCAAAAGATAACATCTCCACTCAAACATGAGTTATGAGGCATCACATTCACTGTGTTGTGAATTTAACAAGGACATGTATGTAAAATAACAATGAATATCAGGACAAATTTTAAACAGTTGACAAGTTAATAAATAACATTAACAGAAGTTATGAAAATTGTCAACAATTTGGTCCAATCTCAAGATCTGCTAACTTGAATATGTCAAGATAGCTCTGTAGTCTGTTTTCAATCCAAGCGAAAAGAAGGATTCAGAACAGTGAAGTCGAGTTTTCTTGGGTACAGAGCACATCACTGGGAAGTTAAGGTAAGGCCATTTCAGTTATTTTAGTTTTAATGATAATGTAGTTGCAATATATATTAACTGAGTGACTTCACTATACCCTGTACGAAATGTCGCGAGTGTAACATGGACGGCAAATTTTGGCACATTATCCAATCACAGTGGGCCAATTCATTTTAACTACTACTGGCTGCGCTAAACTGCCCACAAGTGCGAGTGTGAATGTGAGTGCGGATGGTTGTTCGTCTCTGTGATAGATTGGTGACCTGCCCAGGGTGAACCACACCTCTCACCCGAAGTCAGCTCGGATTGGTTCCAGCTTCCTCCATGATCCTGATGGATAAGCGGTATGGACGATGGATGGATGGATGGATTTTGAATAAACTGCTTAACCTATTTTTTATTCCATTAGTGTGTGCACCAATAGTCAGGCGGTCAACAACCTTTAACAGCAGACCACTGGTAAGGTATATTGTAGATGGATGGATGGCAAACATGGAACACTAGTACCTGGAATAAACACAAAACACTTCTAATTGATAACATTTTAAAAAAATGTTCCATTTATCCTAATGATAATTATGTAGGATTCCAGGTGGCATATCTTCATCCAATACCTCACATATAACGATCTCCATACCTTATCCTAGCAGAACTGATATTCCATGTAAGTTTTAAAATACGGATGTTTCTTTTTAAATATCTACGTGATGAATGAAACAGACTTGACACTCATGTAGTGTCTTGTTGAGTTCAACACGCCTACGAAAATGCCCCTGCGGTACACCAGGTAATCTCAAAACAAAATGAATTTACTCTGAAATGAATATGATTCTGCTAAAACCTCAAGTAGTCCATTTATATGGCTGCAGTTTTCATGCAGTGCCTCATACGTGATACACTGTGCAAACACACATGCACACAAAACACAAAATGTGTACGCACCGCCTTCTCCGTCAGAGGTATTTCTATTTCCTCATTGTTAGCACTCATTTAGAATGAAACTCTAATTGCCCTTTATGGCTATAAAGAGCGTACGATTACAGGATAAGGAAGTGCTCAGAGACACTCACCTGGCTTGCAGGGAATGGGCTGAAGCGGGAGCCCCATCTGTGAATCAGAGGACACGGGCAGTGGCTGTGTGTTTGGGTGGAAAGCCGGGATCATCACGTAGGGCAAATTCACCTGCTGAGGCAAAGGTCAAAGAGCACACGGTCACTCCAGTAGAACAGATTGACTTCCCACAATGCCACAATCAACTACACTTACTGAAAACCAATTCTGATTGATGGTGGATTGATGAGGCTTCACCTGGATCTGCTGCTGTAGAAGGTTGATCTTGTGCTGCTGTTGGATCAGCTGCTGCTGCTGTTTAGCAATCTGAAACACACACACACACACACACACACGAATATCAGTCACTCAAAGCAAAATATTTATGCACTAGGTATGTAACTGAATATGAATACATGATTCAGACTGAACAGGTTCTAAAGAGATACAAATACAGATAAGGAGGTTGACAGAACATCTGGTTGAGAATAAAAGCGTTGATTGTGATTGGGATCCTGTGGGACGTAACCACTGGCCATGCATTCACGATGGGTTTTATTTTCATGCAGGTGTGAGCGAGCGTTCATTCATCCTTAGAATCAGCCTGGTCAGGGTTGCTGTGTTTTAAATTACGCTACTAGTTCGTTCATATTTTGGGAAATACAATAAACTAAATGTTTTAGAAAGAAAAAAAAAAGACACTTTTGTGCACATTTTTTTGTTGAAAACAATGACTGTAAAAAACATGGACAGTATAACGTCTCTAAAAAGGGAAGCGAATACAGGTCTAGCGCCCCTGTTGGCCGGCTGCAGTATAATGTGTAGCTCCGCCCATCCCTGTGTGTTTCAGTGACAAAAAAGCCTATATTCTATGTCACTTGTCTAAACTGTCTTTCCATCTACAGTGTCTAATTCAAACAGTTACGTTTTCCCTGTGCTGATATCTGCACATTTTTTATCTTCCCCCAGAAATTATTTTTTAAAATGTTAAAGAAGTTTGATTGGGAATGAAGTGATTGACAGCCTTGATGACACGCTGGATCTTGGTATTGGAAGAAGGGGGCGGGCCTAGTAAATGAATAAGTGTACCTGACTTCGACTCCCATCTCTACTGTGAAAACTCTGGCTCCAAATTTGACAACATGGCGGAGGAATTTTGGCTTCATTGCTATAGAACGGAAGGCAATGGAGCCACAGCGTCCATGTTTTTTTTACAGTCATTGTTTGAAACTAATTATGAACTCGCTTGATGCAGCCAGAATCCACACACCATGCTGACACTGCTGTCATTTCTACATCTTGGGGTTTCCCAGGTTTTTTTTTTTTTTCAGTGTTTCTGGCTAAGTGGTAGTGTTTAAATTTAATTATTAAAAAACAAAAACCTTCTCACGCCCACTTTGGGTTTAAATCCAAATCCAAATTACAGATACTGAAAATTTGGTGTGGTAAACAGATTCAGATATGGATATTTGGAACAATAGACAGATACGGATATGGTGTTACACAAGTATTGGGCCCTGATCTAGAATTAAGCAGCTTGAAGCCGTTTGTTGCTTCTCTTATGTACTTTGATTTCTTTGATCGTGTCATGATCATTGTTGCCTCCTCTGTACCCTCTGTCATCTACACACACACCTCTTCACTGTCCTCCGCTGCCATTTACTCGTTCTCTGTTGTCTCCTCACCTGTTCCTGCTGCTGGCGGGCCAGCTCCATCTGTTGCTGCTGTTTCTCCAGGAGCAGGGCGGCCATGTTCCTCTGCTCCGAGTGTGCTCCCAGCAACTGCTCCCTCAGCCCAGACAACTGGTTAATCATCAGCAACAGCTGAAGCTCCTTCTCAGCCAGGCTTTCTGGAGTGCCTTCACACACACACACACACAGTATCATTTCAAATGGTTGGTTCAAGAGTAGAACAAACACTAACAAAACAAAACCCGAGAATAAAAAAAAGCACATAATATTTTTGAGACAATTAAATGTTTCCTGCATGCTTGTAATTCCAGCATAATACATTGGCACAATATGTGCCACTATGACACATGTTTGACAGCATACACTGTAAATATGCAACAGTTTCCTTTACCTTTTACATTGGTAGTGCCTTGGAATCCTTTTCCAAAGATCTTCTCTCTCCAGTCTGTGTTCAGGATTTTCTCAATTGTGGGCAGCACTGAGGAACAAACCGGGAGTAAAAATAAAAAACACCAGCCTTTAATCATGACACCTTAAAAAAAAAATTAAAGTTTTAAAAATGATGGTGGAGATGAAAATTTACAGAAGCGGATTGTTGCCATGCAAGGAAAAAAAAATAAAGCCCCATCAGCATTTCATTATTACAACAAAAGTATCTGGTTATTCTGAAAAATAGATCTCTTTATTAAAAAAATATCGTCACTACGAAAAAAAGCATCTTTTTATCACTAGAAAACATCTCACATCTTGTTAGAAAACATCTCGCTATTACAAAAAAAAAGCATGTTATCAGAAAGCATCTCGTTATTAATTAAAAAGCATATTATTAAAAACACCTCATTACGAAAAAAGCATCTTGATATTATTCGAAAAACATCAGAAATTTTTTTCTTACATGGAACAAATATTCTACCGTGTCATACAGGTATGTTTTGTTATATAACGTAGCTTACAAAGCATCGCAAACTCTCAAAATTGAAACAGCAGATCTGACGCATGACAAAACTTCGTCGCATGAGTAAGAAATGTACTTGAACATACTGTATTTTGTAATAACTGGATTTTTTCTCAAAATTACGAAATTTTTATCTTGTACTAACGACATACTTCCAAAAAAATAAGTAGCTGTTTTTCTCCTAGTGACGAGAAACATACGTCTCGCAATATTTTTTTTTCTTACACACTCGCGTTGCACTTCCATAGACATTTATCTTAATATGGATAAAAAAAACATGGACACTATCAGATGACAACATTTACCTTGACAAGTACACCGCCTGCGAATATGGCTGAAGATTAACCGAACGGAGATAATCGGCTCCTTTTCGAATTTTGCTAATATGTAATGAAGCTTCAGAGCTCTAGATTAGCACTGTGCAAACTGCATGCTTAAATCATCAAACGCTCAATTCAAAGACATGATTGGCTCAGTAATAAGATTTGTACATAAAGAGTTTCAGAAAAAAATAGCATTATAAATGGTTTGAGCTATTAGATTGGAATGAAAATATCATATAACACACTTCTGATTTAACCTTCACACCCTGGGAGGCAGCCATATGATGGGCATGCTGCTATTGATGCCAAACTAGATAGAAAGTACAGTAATAACCTTCCCTTACATTCTAGCTGAATTACCATTGTAGCTTCTTAAAGAAGCAACCTTCAGTCACAGAACATGTCTTTGGTGATCATGTGCGTTAATTAGAAAATCATTTCCTATTGGGCAAAAAAAAAAAAAAATGGTTTGTTCTTTCCTTGCCTGAAGGTTGATAGACTATTTACTATGACAGAACGTTTCAAATGTGAACCTTTTATCACTGTTTAGTTGAAACTCTGGGCCTCTTAACCTGTCATGAACACAAACAGACCACTTGATTCCATAAGTATCTGAACGCTAAGAGAAACAATTGAGCTTCGCTTTAACTCCAAATGTCAAGATTTGTCAAAATGTTCATACTAGACCTTGGTTCATTTCATTTGAAACAATGCATTAAGAACTATCCTTAAAGGTAGGACTCTGGTTCTGACATTTTATCAGACGAACAAAGTTGTAAAATATTTCATTATGTCCAATTGTTCATTAGAGATTCTAGTAGATTTAATATTGAAACAGGGACCCCATCTGTCCTGTAACGCTTTTTTTTTCTTCTTTCACTAGCACTGCATCACTGCACTTGCAAATGTAATGTTTTAAAATTAAGCATGAGCTCCCTAGATGAGCAATAGTGCTCTTGGAGTAAATGCTCAAAAATATGTTTAAATAATAATAATAATAATAATAATAATAATAATAATAATAATAATAAAGGTAGAACTCACCCTCGCTGACATTCGGCTGGGCTTCGGGCCTGCTGTTGGGCCTGTTCAGCGCATCCTGCCTCCTGGGACTAAGTGTGTGTGCGTGCTCTTTCCTGGGTGAATTTGCCTGTGTATATATAAAAAGGGTGTTCACTTTACACAAATGTCTACATGGTTGAACTGGAAATGTACAAGTTCATGAAAATAATGTTTGGTACAGGGTACACAGTGTTACACGAGCAGACATACAGTATATTCGGCTTATAATTACAGTAACATGTTACTAACACATACTTGCAATTAGTGTGAGGAATACAAGTTGAGCTATTAGGGTGGTGTGATTAGTTTATAATGAGGTTGAGCAGTGATATTCAGTAGAAATCACATCTTTAAGGTGCAGACTGTAAGGTTTAACTGCATGAATCTACTTCATGCTTCTGCCTCCAAACAGGTTTCTGCATTTCCATAAAAACAAATTAGTAACACAGTTCTAGCTAGTGGGATGGGGTTGGTAGGGGCAATAGAAGCTTTAGGCCACCTGAAAGATTAATGCCTTCCCACTATTGATCATTTTTGTTCTGTTGGGTCCCCTTGGCCCCCTGGTCTATTCGTGGATCTTGGAATCAAACCCACCACTAGGGGGTTGATTTTTTGGGGGGCGGGGGCAAGGGAAAAGTATGAACGAGTGTTTTCACTGTCACTACAATTTGCCTTATAGATCAGCGGGATCTACTTTTTGCAAACTGCGGCATTAAATACATTCCACACGTACCGTAAGCATCATCCTTACCAAAGGGGACTGAGTGCTGTGAGCCGTCGACTTCTCAGGGTCGCCTCGTTCAGCTGGCGGGCGTGATGACCAATCACATGAAGGTGAGGACTGCTGTGACTCCTTGACTCCATCTCCATCTCCAAGCGCCTCCTCCAGCTTGATGCCGACACCCACCATGGTTACGTTACCACTAGCATGGGGTTGTATCGCAGGAGGACTGGGCTCACACATTCTGTGAAAGCAATTTGAAAGACGTTTGATCGTTTACAATAAACCTGAACCCTGGATTCATTTCTACAGCAAGCAATCCCAGTTGCGATATCAGGATGAGGAATCTGTAATCAGGGCATTCCGCTACCATTCTTCAGTTATCTGAGAGAGCAGGAAGGCTCAGGCCAACAGCTGACTACTTTGCATGAGTAACAGAAGGGCTTTGTGAGCACCACACACAGGCCACGCTATTCAATCGCTTTTCAACAAAGCCCAGAATACGGTAGCACTTCTTGTGGAACTCCAGGGCTTCAGAGCACTCAGGGATGAAAGCAGGGGGGTGTGCATGTGTGCATGCGTGGGTATACACTTCTCAAGGACCTGAGTCTATCAGCACAGCGGCAGAAGACAGATGGAAGACTCATGTTCTCCCTAGACCTCATCTCAAGTGGCGAACCAAGCCCATGTGCGATGAAAGATGAAAGCAAGAGAAAGAGGGGGATGGATAAAATAAGAAAAAATAAGACATTATTGTAGAAGTGGTTTAACTCTGGAACATCTCACCATCCACTGTACACTAGTTTTTTAGTAAGTCATATATATATATATATATATATATATATACATACATACACACACACACATATACACACACACACACACACACACACTCTACAGGGCCTATTGTTGCACAGAAGGAACAAAGGAAGTATGAACAATGGGAAGGAGATTGACAAAAGCAATAGGCTAGGAATGCAGTAGGGTAACAATGCAGCTACAATGTGCCAAAAGGCTGTGGCTGGGGAAAGAAAAATAAACAGAAAATGCGGAAGACTAGCAAAGCTGCCAAAGGCAACAGTTCCTCCTTCAATTTTCATGGACTTTGCCAAACAAAGCCACCTATGAATTCACACTACACAAGGTCTTGGGTACTCGGTATAGCTTAGCTATATTTGAGACCGGGAAAAGGTGGCAGTGGAGGAAACTAAGAGACAATTATAATTGCCAGATAGCTCTGTATTGTTGCCTGAGGGAAGGGCGCAATGAAGAGGCCTTCAGCTCTTCTCTGTACAATTCCCACCAGCATCCTGTAGAGAAAGGAAATGGATACCAAGTGGCACAACCGAAGTACAAAATAGTATGTGGGGGGAAATCAATACAACTGAGCAACAGTCTCAAGTCTCTTCAAGGATCAAGTTTTATAAAAGTCTCAGCAAGTATGCGCCAATTCGACTTGTTCGCCCTGGATGACTGAGGCTGGTATGCAACACTGACTCTCAATTCACTGAAGTCAACACTCTACAAGTTACGGAAAAGTGTTTTAGCATTGAATCTTTGGGTGTCAAATCCAACCTGATACTGATCAACAATTTTAGACCAGTATTGGCTCTTCAGACCAATACATCCCTAACCATGACTGATTCTTCCAAGGTCTGTAGGACAGGACAAGGTCTCCTCGTTTTACCCCTGGAGGAGTGCACTCAGACTAACTAATCTCTCTTAACTAAACCCCATCGCTGGGTCTATTACACAGAAATATACACTACTTATCCCAGATGGCCCCCAAGGGGATCACAGACTCCTCAACTTATTCTACAGCTAAAGAGGCATATTGTGGTTTTATTTGTAGAGACAAAACTGTTAAAAATTCAGACAAACGATGCCGGAATTAGAGACGAGTATTGAGGAGTATGAAGCTCTTTTCAAGGCCCCACTCCAACACAAGTCCAAAGTGGTGCTTGCAACAGGTGGAGGGTCGGCTTCCCTGGCAGATAAGGTAGTTGACTCACAAGTGGTTGACTAACAGTTATGACAAACTTGACTACCCATAGTCCTAATTACAAACACACAGTGATTACCTTTCAAGGGTTTGATGTCCTAGTGCTTTAGACTTCAGTATTTATTTCTGACAAAACAGGACTGTCCATTCAACAGGTTATAACACACCTGACGTGCAGAATAGTAACAGTAGTATCCAGAGAAATAACAGAACAACCACCATGGACAGATTTTTTTGAATGACTGATGTGCTAGAGAGACTTACACTTAATTTGATTTATTCCTAAACTTAAAGGACGCAAGGATGAGCTGTCCCAAATGAAACATGACAATTTTCATCTTACCTGTTGTCTGGTTCAGGAGTCATTTCTCTACTTAAGTCATTTGAGACATGCTTTCTGAAGTGAAGTCTTGTTCTTTGTCCAAGAATGGATATTATTGTATTATCAATATGTCAAAATAGTATGCTGCCTACAGCAGAATAGTACGCTACTCCCAAGCATGTCTGACATTGAATGCTTTCCATACGCACAACAATAGAACGAATGCCTCAGGTGTCTAGCAAGTTGTGGCATGTTAGTCCAACCAGCTAACTAACATCGTGCCCCCGGCGCAGCCGATGCAAATATCACATTACTCCCTCCGCCTCCTTCCCTCTAAGGGTTCCACGGTGGTTAATTTCTTCATTATGACAAGTTAGCTTTGAAAGAGCCCAAACAATAACCAAGAGGAGTGCCAGGAAAACGCCTGAGCTCGAGGAGAAGTTAGTGTCCAACACATGAAAGACAAGCACAACGCTTGTAGTAACATGAATGACATGATGCCTGTTTGAACTTGCTGTCTGCGAGCAAGACCCTCCTTTTCATTTCTTTCTTCTTTCTTTTTTTTAATAGCTCTAATATGGCGTGCACAAAATAATCCTGACATGCCTATGGCAAATAACACATCTTGCTGACTAACAGTTGGGTGCTGTTGAAATAAACACCCGCTTAGCAACTCAATATTAGTTAAAGGATGATGATGATGATGATGATGATGATTTTATTGGTTTATTTTATTGTGTTCTTTAAGATGACAGAACCTTTCAGATGGTGTTCAGATTCATTCATTTTGCAGCTTTTTTTTTTTTTAATCAAAGCGAACTAGGAAGATTAGAATTCAAGAGTGATTAAAGCAACTATCCATGTACAACATAAATCCACATACATACAAACTTTAAGATGCAACTAAACGTGAGTCAGAGAAAGTCATCCAGCTCTGGAACGCTCAGCGACTGAAATCTAAAATAAGTTGTGTCATTTCTCTGCTCTAACACACCTGACAAAATGACCGAACGAGGTGTGTTAGAGCAGGGAAGCACACCAAACTATGGTGGTCACACACTCCATGGTGACAGTTGTTCACTTCTGGTTCAGACACTTCAAGCCCCTGAGCATGCAATACCAAGCGTTAACCCAGTCAGCTGTTGGATGCCCCAAACTCGTCCTGTTCACAGTGTCCCTGACCTGCAAAGAGCGTGCATGCACCAACCTCAAGAATTCCTGATCAGCCCTTGTCACCCACAGCTCATCTCTCGGGTGCACTGCCGTTTGCCAGTGTGGGAAAGCGGTGAAGCAAGTCATGGCACAGCTGCAGAGGTTCTCTGTGACCCGAGTGCCTAGTGACCTCCTCGGAATGGAAAAGCTCTTCTTGCTTTTCAGGCTATCCCTGGCTCTGTCTGGGACTCTGCCCCTGCATGACACAAGTGTGGCCACAAAAACGTGCCTTTATCCAAAGCAAACAGTGGCATTTGCATGATGGGACTGCCTTCTCAATATTTACAGATAGCTATTGAATATGTAGGAGTACAAACTAGACAAGATTTCTAAATAGGCATAAAAATACCGGATGGAAAGAAATTGGTGCTTTTGGGGTGTGTGTGTGTGTGTGTGTGTGTGTGTGTGTGTGTGTGGGGTGATGGATACTGTTTCAAAAATATTTTTCGTCATTCAAATATTCATCTAATTAATATGTAATCTAATAAACAATACACGCTCAATAAACAGGGATGCTGTTTGTATAACTCACTTAAACCTGATTGAACTGAAGCGCTTTATTTAAGCCTTTTTAATGCTGGAACAGGATTATAAAGAAAAAAAAAAGTGGTTATTCAAGCAAATTTCATTTTCTCCCTAAACTCCCTCATCAAATAAAATGCAAACGATTACAAACAACAACAGGAATTCATCTGGCAAATTTAGAACTGCTGGATGCTATTTATCCGCCATCAGTCATGTGTAGTGCTGCTTACAATTAGCTTTAAGCTTTACAAACGGGTGTGTCAACTAAATTTTTAATAAAATGCATAAAACGTTCAATCCAGTCTCTACTATGTCAAGGAAATCAGCGAGCCATTATTGAACCGTGTTGCACAATAGAGGAGAGAGAGAGAAGAGGCTCTTTATTCTTTATAGTCCAGGTCATAATGGTGCTTTAATATGGATTTTCCACTTCCCTGCCAGGGACAGCCCCCGCTCGGTCCCCTCCACACAGGTACAGGTCTTTGGATGTTTTGAATAAAGGAAGGGGGAAAAAACAAAAACAAATGCAAATCAACAAGGAGCCAGGAGGAGACAAAACTCCAAAAACGGTTGACTAATGTGTGTAAAAACAAATATGACCACTGATGCCATGATTCCATACCCAAACAAAGTTTACAACTCCTTTCACACGCTAAATAAATAAATAAATAGATGGATAAATAAATAAATAACACACGCTACCAGGTAAATGCCACAATTATCATTTCACACAGGCTTGGTGTGATTAGATCTAAACAAACTTTGAATATATCACAATAATAATAATATCTCGATTTGGCCTTCGAATATAACCTGGATCACATCATCAGGCCTTTTAAGAAAATCTCCTAAGTAAGACGTCTTAATAGGATGATGACACAAGTGTGGTTTGGACACAAACACACAAAAAAAATAAAAAATCAGGAGAGAAGAAAGGCGTGCGCTGCTGCTGGGGCTTTTTCTCCCCCACTCTTCCTTCTGCTTTTCAGAAATAGAGGTTAAAAAGCGCACTCTTTCATCGTAGCTCTCCGGGCCTGAAACAGTCCGGTTATTGTACCACTGAGCGAAAGGCTAGTGTGGCATTTATCTGAGACACAAGAGGAGGATGGGGAGAGGGGGAGAGAG